>JAAGWP010000592.1:0-19825 GCA_013266165.1 Fusarium graminum
GCCCAGCCCAGCCCAGTTGGATTTGCCTTCCTGTTTGTAAATACCTTACTTGACTCTTCTCCTCCTTCCCGGCTTCTCCTTCTTCTTCTTCTACTTCATCCTCGATATACTGATACCCCATATCCATATACAAAAAGTCTTACATACCTTCATCCATCATGTCGTCAACAACCAAGGAAAACACCGTCAACGGTGATGGCATCAACAACCCCACCAAGCCTTACAATGCTGCCCTTCCTTACCAGTCCGTCGGCGACTTCCTCTCCAACACCAACAACTTCAAGATCATTGAGAGTACCCTGAGAGAGGGAGAGCAGTTTGCCAATGCCTACTTCGACACAGGTATGCAGCCTCATAGCTCTTTGTCTTAGGAATAACTAGCTGACGTGAATTGCTCCCAACAGAGACCAAGATCAAGATGTACGACGACTCGACCTGACCTGTTCTTCCCACAGCGAACAACATCTAATTTGTCTATAGTGCCACAGCTCTCTCCGACTTCGGTGTTGAGTACATTGAGTTGACATCACCTTTGGCCTCGTCAGTTCCCTTTTCCGACTGTAATCGACGCGACTAACAATCGAGCAGTCCCCAATCGCGTGCCGACTGTGAGGCAATCTGCAAGCTCGGCCTCAAGGCCAAGATCCTGACCCGTAAGTTCTACCCTCATGCGACAATTCTCAATTCTTGGACCATTGACTTACACATGTCCAGACGTGCGATGCACAGTAAGTCAGGTCGATATTAGGCAACCCGAGCCTGAACTAACGCACATATAGATGGAAGATGCCAAGGTCGCTGTTGAGACAGGAGTCGACGGTAATGCGCCCCAGTACCTTTCTTCTTTGTGCGATACTGATCAATCACAGGTGTTGATGTCGTCATTGGCACTTCTCAGTACTTGAGAGAGCACTCTCACGGCAAGGACATGGCTTACATCAAGGAGTCTGCCATTGAGGTTATCCGTTACATCAAGAGGTACGCCCATTGAGCGAATCTCTAGTATACAAATATGCTGACTCTTCATAGCCAAGGCAAGGAGGTCCGCTTCTCGTCTGAGGACTCTTTCCGAGTACGTTTTGATGGACATTCTAAATCTACACGAAACGCATTACTAATTCGTCAACCAGAGTGATCTTGTCGATCTTCTCAGCCTTTACCAAGCTGTTGACAAGGAGGGTGTTCACCGTGTTGGTGTTGCTGACACAGTCGGCTGCGCTTCTCCTCGCCAAGTTTACGATCTCGTCCGTACTCTTCGTGGTGTTGTTGGCTGCGACATCGAGTGCCATTGTAAGATGCCTTATTGACAGTTTGTCTTAATATGAAGCTAACCCCGTTAGTCCACAACGATACCGGTTGCGCCATCGCCAACGCCCATGCTGCCCTCGAGGCTGGAGCCACCCATATCGATACCTCAGTTCTCGGAATCGGCGAGCGAAACGGTATCACCCCTCTTGGAGGTCTCATGGCCCGCATGATTGTCAACAGCCACGAATATGTCACCTCTCGATACAAGCTTCACAAGCTCAAGGAGATTGAGGACATGGTTGCCGAGTCTGTCGAGATCAACGTGCCCTTCAACAACTACATCACTGGTTTCTGTGCCTTCACTCACAAGGCTGGTATCCACGCCAAGGCCATCCTCAACATGCCCAGCACATACGAGATCATCAACCCTGCTGATTTCGGCATGTCCCGATACGTTCACTTCGCCTCTAGATTGACTGGCTGGAATGCTATCAAGAGTCGTGTTGAGCAGCTCGGATTGAACATGACTGATGACCAAATTAAGCAAGTGTAAGTTTAAAATCCGCATGATATCGGGTGCTGAGCTTAATGTACTGACAATGAATAGAACCGCCAAGATCAAGGATTTGGCTGATGTGCGTCCTCTCGCTATTGACGACACGGACTCAATTATCCGATCGTTCCACTTCGATCTTAAGAAGAATGAGGTCGATGAATAATGTACTCATAAAAATGATGTGTTTTGGTTGGTAAAAAGAAAAGGAGTTTGCTGTTTAGAGTGGCTGTATGTAAACAATACAATACTGGCCCCGTTTCTATGATATGACGACTATTATCTGCATAATTGCTTTCAGTGAGCTCAAGTCATGGCTAACCAAACAATCAATTTAAAAGGGGGCGTCAACAACGACGCGAGCTGCCAATGATACTCGCTTCCTCGATCAGAACTAAGCTCGGCCGGTAAGAAGCAGAGTTGTTACAAACGACAAGGTTTGATGATTGACCACCGCATCGCTCATTGTTGGAACAACGTCGAACGTGTGGCGGCTCAATCGATCAAAGTGAGGAGACATAGACAGAACTAGCGCAGGAGACATGCAGGAACAGAAAGTTGAATTAGGTGCGAAATGAACACACAACTTTGAAAAGGGTATACTCCATCATATCCGAACCATCCCAACCTGGCCCAATTCTATAACACAAGCCAACCACCCATAACCATTCATTAATAAACACATCCAACTCAGCTAGAAGTTCTACTCCAGCTCATCTTCATGCTCCCATTTCTTGTTCCCTAGTCGGCGCACCTTTTTGGGGCTACCAGTACCGTTAACAGGTACTGGCTTTGGCTTGTCGTTTCCGACTCGCATGCGCTCTAGCTTACGGCCCAGGTTTGATACGCTGTCACCTTTGGATGCTTTCACAGGGGGAGGGCCAAAGTCTTCACGCTCCTCGAGAGGCTTGCGCTTGGTGGGACTGCGAGAGGCGAGTTCGCGTTTGAGAATACCGTTCTCGCGGCGCAATCTGTCGACTTCCTCTTCAAGATCTTCAATAAGAACGTTCTCCTTGTCCCCATCTTCGTCAGATGCAAGACCACGCTCAAGAACTTCGACTTTGCGGTCCCAGTGCTCCTCGCTGCGCTCTTGCTCGATAGCCATGGAGTTCTTCCATCGGGCCATTTCCAGAGCCAGTCGCTGCTCAAACTCGATAGCGCATTCTTCGCGAATGGCCGCCTCCATATCTAGCATACGATCTTCCATAGTAAGAAGATGAGCCTCGGCAGCAAATCGTGCTTCGGACTGTCGATCGGCTTCATCGCGAAGTTGATCGGCCTCGTCACTAAGTCGGGCGATCTCAAGCGCTGCCATTTCCATAGTCGCACGATCATCTGCACTCATCTGAGGAGTATACCCCCTAAATGATCCTGGTCCTGGAGAGATGAGCGGTCTTGAATGCTGATGGGTTGGGCTTGTGGGGCGGAAGGTCTGAGGCGGTTGCGCAAGAATTGTCGCAGTAATAGAGGGGACTCGAGGCACCGTGACTTCACGAGCGAGGGCGCTGTATCGAAGGATTTGAGATGTCGCGTTGAAATCTCCGCGTGGATCGGCTGTAACAATCATCACACCCCTTTGAGGATTTCGTCGAGGAGCTTGAGGGTGTGTGCTGGAAGAGGAGGGAAAAGAGTTGGAGAATAAAAGCTCGGTGAGCTTACACTGTCTGAAAGGAGCAACATTGGGCTATAGTACGTCAGTATTTGCTAGACAGCAATGCATACGTCTGGTTCACTCACCTTGCTCGAGCTTGCAGCCTCGCTCTGTGTCTGTAAACATTGACCCAAGTACATCAAACTCTCGTTGATTTTTCCAGCCTCCGCGAGTGTGGCGCCTGCTGTTTTGGCTTCACGCGCTCGCTCACTGCCAGCAAGATCGACAATCGTGAACTTGTTCCCCTCCCAAGGCCCAGGTTTCCTCCCTCGGGTTCGCTTCTTGACCTCGAAGACAAAGAATCCGTGGCTTCGGCTCGAGACGCTGTTGCTGCCAGTACCAGTAACTCGACGTTCCTGTAGACCAGTCTCGATAACTGTCAAGGCTTCTGTGGAGGTGGTACAGATGACCTTTCGCAAGCCAGCCACAACTTTTCGGTCTGGTGACAATTCCGTAGACTTGAATAGTAACGGCCGGCGTCGCATCTCCTTCGTGGCTCCTGACTTGGTCGCTGGTGTTAGAAGGTCGTAGATACGGTCGTTGTGCACTTCGTACATCGAAACCACAATAGCGTATTCCGCTGTAGGGTCGCAGGAGACATCGATGTTGCTGACGTCGGGGGATTGAGGAAAAGCCGAGGGTCGCGTGGTAATTCGTCGAGCGGGAGGAGATGTGACAGGATAGTCGCCCTTGATATCTTGTTTAGCAACATTCTTCACACGACTAGCAGTAGTTAGAGACATGAAATGCCGTAGGACCCGCTTGGGTGTAATGGGAAAGTTCATCACGCTGCCGGACTCCGGAAGACTTGCGAGTGCGTGTCTCTCACGCTCAGGAGAACGATCCTATCGATCCTTGAGACGCAAAGTCTCCTCGGCTTCGCTGACAAGTCGTACACTTTTCGGACTTGGTACGCAGTCACCGGGAAACGCTCCGGGGATAGTGCCGACTAACTTGGGAATCTGATGTTTTGTAGGGGGTTTGACAAAAGAAGGAGTCGAAATATGGGGTCGTACAAGCATTGGTGTACCGGCGCGTGAAGGTGCTCTCGATGCAACAGAGTCGCGGTACGGAGGATCGAAGAAATGCGGCGCGATGGTCAGTGAGGATTCGGTTCCATCATAAGCCTGCAGTGAGTCTTGCGCGGTGAAAAGAGAGTTGCCGTCGATCATGTTTTCGCCGATCGATCGAAAGAGGACATCGATGGTGAGCTGGGTCAACCCGCGTTGAGTCTTGCTTCCGAGGATGGTGTGCGTCTATGATCATCAGCGCCGTTTTCCTATTGTCAACAAAGGATTTACCTTTCCAGAGCCAGTGACACCCAGTGTAGCAACAACAGCATCTGTCCCCTCACCACCCTCGGGTGCCAGAACGCCCTCGACGAAAGGAACGATCTCTGTGCAGTGGAAGACATCGAGCTGCGTAGCGTCTTCCTCAAACACCTGAGTGAATGCGAACTTTTCTATTGCCCTTCGTCGATCGGTCGGAGGATTTAATATCACATGCGTTGGGTGTGAGTCCTCTGAAGATTCAACATCGAGGATGCGCTCTGTATCGCCGTTTCGCGTTGGCGGGGGTCGAAGGCGAAGGTAAACCTCAAAAAGGTTGTGAGGCGCCTTACGTGCTTCCATGATGCTGATGCTCGCTTTGACGCGATTCTCGCTAAAATGCAGATGCAGGAACAAGACGGACCATGGGCTAGAGCACGATAAGTGTTTAGACTAGGTAGGCTGGTGGATTCATGGAGGGATCTTTGACGTTACAATCCTTGTGGTAGCGTGTTTACTCCAGTTTACCTTGGCGTTTCTGCTGTCAGGACAACCGGAAGCTAGCTAGGGTGTCGAGAAGATTAGATAAGATATCGTCAAGCGCGTTGACGCGCGCCTGCGCACGGGCTTCATCAGGAATTTGTCTGATGAAGGAAAAGAGATTGATCAAATCTTCCTCAGGCTTTCAATTATGTTCAATTGAAGTCTTGGTGTTGGGAACTCTAGCGGACGACTGATTGGTGCTACTTCGAGTGGTGGTGCATCGTAAGGTTTGAGCGGGCACATTTGATCTTGGTGTCAAGATAGTTCATGTGATATGGGTACTTTGTGATTTATTGAAAAGTTTTTGGCGGAAGCTACAGCACCCAGAAACAATTTACATGTTCGCAGATTAAAACGGCAACCCCCGCAGCGTACACAGTATACTGTTTATTTCACATGCTAGAAAGCAGGCCAAAATGAAGTTTCGTGGCAGCTAGGATGCGTGGCAGAAAAGAGTCATCCCTAGGGTAGCAAGGGGTGGTGTGACAGTAGAATAATACAGCCAATGACCTCTTCTTGAGAGCTGCTTATATCATAGGATTGTCGATTGTTGACTCACAAAGAGTCATAATGGTCCTTTCTTACGTGTTCATGCTGCACAAGCTTGACCTTAATCTCAATTAACAGCTGTGCCGCTTTGCTCTGCTACTTTCCCCCGTCGTAAAACAGTAATGCCGAGGTAGCGAGAAGTTCATTGGTAAAACATCCGACTCTAGTAAAAAAAAAAAATCCGACGATCACTGGGAGGGGCGTCGTTTACTGGGCAATGGCAAAGGGCGCTAATGAGATTTAGGCTTTAGAAACTGACCTGGCGCTAGAGACTTTGATGACGGCAGTGCCTTTTTAGAGGGGTAGGGGAGATTGAGGGGCTGTTTGAGTTGAACAGATTCGACAATAATACGAAGATCACGTATATTACATAGGAAACTGGAAACTGATTGATATATGAGAGGACCAAGCTGGCACGGATAATGCCTGATCTGAAGTTTGGGTATCAATTGAAGTACAACATCAACTCATCTAGGCGAAAGGAAATAAAACAATTAGTACCATCAACGTAGGCGACTTCAACTTCAAGCTTCTACGTAACGACCAAAAGGACCTTATAGCAGACCCAGTAGCCAGGCTACCAGGCACGTAGACCGCGTAACCATTGGCTTGCCTCGCCAGAGATTTCTTCACGTCTTGCGTCAAGACCTACCAACTGCGGGTTCTGAGTAATTAGTCCTCGTCAACTCCGGTTGTCGCTTAAAAAGAGGCAGAAAAAAAAAAGTCGTAAAGCCATCCACGCATAGAGAACAACCCCACCAGTGGCCGTGGCAACAACAATGGGACCATGGTAAGAGAATTCTTATTCTTTTTCGGAGACCGAGGACCCATTGACTCGCCTAGCTCACGCATTCTCTCGAATTCTGGTATAAGCGAGAAAACTGACGATGCTTCTCTGGATCTCATCCGATGAAGCTCCTCTTTCCTTTTTTCTGGGTCTGTCTCGTGGAACCTGAACTATGGCGTTTGATCCAACACTTGACATAAGACTGGCCACTGACATAACCGCAATCTAGACTACGCCCCCCCTGTTTGATGGTGGATCTCGTCACTGCGGAGCTTCAAAAATTGAGAAATGCTTGGCTTGGGTTGGAGGGAGAAAAACGAGGGGTCTTGATTTCTTGCTTGGCTATCCCGGCTCCAGCGTTTTCTGCCGTGCATGAATGGGTCCTGAGTGTGCAGAGTGAGGAGAAGAAACATGCAGGACTGATCTCGTGCCATTGATAAATGTTGAACGTGATGTAGCGCAACGAAGCTTCTGCGATTCAACTGTAGATGCGGTATGATACTGATATGCAGCCACTTGAAGCAAGGCCACCTCATTCTCGATATGTATGCACGACCAAGGGACTAAGGCTGAGCATGTCGTCTCCCGAGAAGTGCTCCGATATCCAATATCATTTCGTGCATCTCCCTAGCCGTACATTAAATCGACTATTCCCTGCTCCCTGTCGTGCCTCTGTTCTGGGGTTTGACTGGTCCCTTGATTCATGGATTTGCTCGCCTCACGGACCAGGGGAAATGGGGCATGCTTTCTAAAGTCACTGATGATCGAATTTGGCCCAAGCCCAAGCCATTCTGAGACCCATTCCCAACACTTGACGCAAGCCCAACGGTCTAATAGCGATAGATTCTCTGGAGTGGTAAGTTTTCTGCAGGAAAAGCGTATCATAGAGACACAGACAGCGCCAGAAACAAGACAAAAGAGCCTTCTTGCATTGTCTCAGTGGTCACTTCAGCGCCTCATAGGGTATTCGTTCGTGGTTGGGCTTCTACTCTGTAGCTTCAAAAAGCGGTGACGGTTGATGGCCGTCCTAAAATAGACTAGCGCTTTTGGTACCTTCTTTCCTCCCGCACGATGCACACTGCACACTCTGACACTCCCCCCCCGGTACTGCCTCGAGACACTTTGCCCAATCAGGATGAACCCCACTTCGAGAACGGAAAAAGTTTGGGATATGTATTTCTCTCTCCTCCCCTCGCTCTTGACTCTCCCTCCATCTATCAACCCAATCCAAAAAACAAAGACAACGAAGTCGCCATCTTTCAGAAATACCCAGAAATCCCTACCAAGAACAAGTCGAGTAATCATGCCTTCGGCCGTCGCTGAGCTGTAAACGCCCACTGTGGGCCGTGGCTGTTTTCCCTGTCGCGGCTCGCAGTCCAGCAGTTCTTCGAGTTAAACAGTCAATCTTATCTCGACCTCGTTCTTTCCAGGCTTTCCCGCTCTTGGAGCTGAATGCTCTACCGAGAGTCTGTCTCTGAAACCAAATATTCTACGATTTGCCTGATTTTGAAGGCTTTCGATACGACCATTGATACTCTTCCTATCTCGATATCCATCAATCACCTCTCCTACCCACCCCTCTTAACCAAAGATAACGCAATATACACTCTGTTGTAGAGAAAAGCGCACTGCAAACACAATTCCAACTTACTCTATTACCGGCTTATACCTGGCATAACCATAGAAGAATCTTTAACTAGGTTTGCTTCATCCGACAGCATTACAATCTTTTCGAAAAACTTTTAACTTTGCAACTTGAATCACTACAACATCTCGAATCATTCAACGAAATGTCTCGCAATCTCAACCGCAAATTTGCACCCCCGGTCAAGGTCAAGACCGCCAATCGTCGTCGTCGCGTTTCAGACACACCCTCTTCTTCTTCACTTGATCTCTCCGACGATGGCGGATACTCAGCCGTTGAGGACATTAGCGACTCGTCTGACGACGATGAGGAAGATGTTGCCGCGGCCGAGGAAGAGAACATGATAGAGGAAGCTCTTCCTCCTACACCACAACCAGCTCCTCGGCCGCAGCCAACAATTGAAGAGGATGACGACGAAGAAGAGGAGGAAAACGATGATGATGACGAACAAGAAGGCTTGGATATCGAAGACGACGAGACTGGCAGCTGGGGAGGCATCGTCTCGGATGTTGAGGACGAACCCGATATTTACCAAGACGCCAACATCTTCGGCACAGAAAACTCTATGGAGCGTCACGTTCACTTCGACGTGCCTTCCAGCGACTCCGATTCTACTGATACGGAGGATGAGACCATGGGACTCTTTCCTGACATCTTCGTTTCTCAAAACACATTGGACCCTAGCTTCCGCCGAGAGATCGAGAACGATCCCGATGATTCTTCTGGCTCAGGGTCATTCTGGGATTTCAACAACCAATATGGCGAGCAAGATCAGGACCATGACCAGGACTCTGATGCTGATGCTGAGGAAATCTTCCGCCCGTTTGACGAAGCCGACCCTTTTGTCACTTCTGTCGCTTCCCAGCCCGGCACTGCTGCCCCCAGTCCTCTGCCCTTTTTTGAGGAGCCTACAGAATTGGACGGCTACGAGAGTAAGTCTTTCTACACAGGCATACTTATTAGTGCTAACATGTCTAGCCGATGGTGATACGACCGAAGATGATGAATATGAGCCCCCACCACGCAAGAAGAGTCGACGTCCCTCCCACCCCATGAGCGATGCTTCCGACTCAGATGCCGACAGTCCAGTCAAGACCGAGCGAGGCCAGCCCCGAGTTGGGCGCTACAACCTAGACCGTTCTGACAAAAAGCCCATTGCCGTTCTCAACCCCGTTACTGGAAAGATGATGATTTTTACTCCTCACCGCCAGCACCAACTCGACTTGTCTCCTGAACAATTCAACTTTCCCTGGAGTACGGAGGGTCCTGATTCACCTATCCTGAGCAATTCTGCCAACCTGATGCTCAGCGCTATGTTTTCTTCCAACACATTTGGAGACTTCTTTAACTCGACTCAAGCAATGGGCCCCGCCGAGGCCTTCTTTCCCTTCCAGTCTGAACCCAACACGGCCGACGAGAGCTCGACCGCGCCTAGTTTGCAGGGCGACGATGAAGAAGACGCTGAACAAAATTTGAACCTCGCAGACTTCATCGAATGGGAAAACGACTCTTCTGGCGAAGAGGATGGTGGCAACAACTGGGATCCCGCCACCCCTGCACGACCTAGCACAGCTGGAAGCGAGAAAGAAGTTCTCGGTCACCTTAACTCGGAAACCGTTGGTGCTTTCCGTCGTAACCAGATTAACCAGCAACTTATTTTGAGCAACCAAGCTACACAGGACTCACTTGCATTCAGTGGTCCTTTGAACAACACTGCACTCCGAGGTCTCAAATCAGACCGTTTCGGTACCGCTGCCATTCCTCTCACACCTGCTCGTCGCCACAAGAGGCAGATGAGTGATAGCACCCGCAGTCCCCTTGAATCTATGTCTGCTAAACGCAAGGCCACCACTGAAGTTACCGACAGTCACGGCCACAAGAGGCATAGAAGCATTTCAGATGTGAACTATCTCCGCATCTAATGTAATGCACTCACCCAAAAACGTACGAGGACGGCATAGTCATTTGCCGCTATCCCTGGCCTCGACATTACTCTCTTTTTTTAAACAAATTTCCTTGATTGATTTCACTCGGGTCGAATGACTCTGTCTGTCTACAGCGTGCTAGGAGCGTAAAACCCTCTCCTTCAAGGGACCGGGACGGATTTCTTTGGAGATGATACCCCACCAGCTCCAGCCCGGCTGAGAAGCCGGGTGAGCGTATCGGAGGATCAGGGACTCGCCTATTCACGGTAATAGAGGTGAGACCCAGCAGGAAATGCTCTGAGAGTATCCTGCCGATAAAAACAAAAGTTAATGCTGCTAATGTTTTGATGGTCTTGATGTCGGGAATGGACAAAAAGTTTCTCATGTCTTTCATTACTGGTGTTTCCGTTCATGGGTCTAGAGGTAGATAAAAGCCGCGACCAATTTCATTCAATGTCTTCATCTCTAAGTCCCTGATTTTATGGTTAATGTGTTGCAGTGAAGTACTCGTAAGGGACTATTCTTTCGAGTTGGTATCTTGTGGCCAGGAAGCCAAGAGCCCCTTAGAAGCAAGTGTCACAAGGGAAGGTAGCCACATCGTAGTGTAACGCAAACCATGAACAGCATCTTTGTCGAGTCATCCAATATCGCCTCTGGATCATGAAAGTGTTGTAAAACGTTGTCAAACTTTTTGCCCCCTACGTTGACTCACAAAACCTCCCCCTTCGGAGTTTCCGTTGCCCCTCTGCTTGTGCTGGACATTATACAGAGTCTGACAGGATGTGCTTGCTCGCGCCCGCTTAAGCGCGGTGCGTGGGCACATAGCGTTACAATACGATGATGTATGAAGTTTTAAATATGACTTAACGTTGGGTCTAGACCGTTATCACCGTTGGGGACGGAGTGTTTGGTCCTGTGCAAGGTGTTTGCCATTGCCTGGAATGAGTCACCAGAATCCGTCTAAGATGATTGGCTAGGCTACCGCACACATCTTGAGACTCGGTTCCAGCTATTGGGACATAAGAGTGTGTCCACTGCATCAGCTGTACTTGACGCTACAGTGTGACAAAATAATTCGGAATATTCTGGTCGTATAGTAGTGTATTGTAGAATTGCCTGCTCAATTGTCCTTTTCTCTGGTTGAGTAATACAGTTCTCTTGGCTCCAGTGCTGAAACACCTCATGAATGTTTTTTTTCGTGGCTATCGGCTTTCACCATGTGGTTTAGAAGAGCTATACAAGGCATAGATAGGAGAGAAGCAAGAATTATCCTCTGTATGTCAAATAGGCCCTCCAACCAAAAGCCATGTTGCCTTGCCAGTGCAATACGCGTTGTCAACACGAAACGTGAGTTCCTGTACGAGCAATTACTCCTTGACATAAGGGCTCAAAATTCTGCCAAGTCACTCATAGCGCTTCAGCCACAAGCTCGGGCAATGGATCAAGAGCTCTGAAAGGGCTGTCGTACTTAACATGTGTGTACCCTTATCAATTCATGTCGCATATCCAGAAATACCTGCGAGACTATTGCCAGGGCGATCAGACAAACCAGACCAGGATACTCCTCGTTACTTATCTATTAAGAATAATGAACCGGTAGTTCTGCGTGTTCGTAGAATTATGTTTATCGAAGTTGTACCATAGCTGGCCAATATTTTGTGAAAGAGGCCCTAACTAGTTGAGTTATTACTCACCGATGGCTAACATACCCTCAAGATGAATCATTCGGGGAACACACAGCAGAACCTCTTGTACACACTTGTGATGTGGGTTGTGATCAATGGAGTGTATAGCTGCTGGGTATCAACTGGGCGATTGCTACAACCTGCAAAAAGGATACCCATTAAAGAAGACATCTCGAGCAAAGTGATAGCCACGCCCAGGACTCGAACCTGGAACCTTTGCCACCGGAAAGCAACGCTCTACCATTGAGCCAACGCAGCCTAGTGTTCGTAATACGAGAGCTATCACGAGATATGGCCAAAATCGAGGTCAAGTCCGGTCATGTGGTTAGCTTCTGGGACATATGGTTCTTAAATAAAACGTTGCTCGAGTAAGAATCAGGCCGCTGAGAGGTTCGTCTGAACTTGCAATAGTGTATAGATGTTGAATCTATCAGACTCGTCGTAGCTTTGCACTGGCTCAGTATATTCTAGGTTGGCATATAAGGATAATCTTGCTACGGCATGGTAAGGCCATCATATATGGCTGGCATAGTCACTGCATATCTCTTTACAAGCTGAGACCCCTTCTTCAAGAACAAGGAACTTGATAAGAGGCCTTTATTTCCTTGCTGTAGTTAGACAGAGATGAGGTCCAACGTCTTTTTCGTGAGGTGTTGCTTCTCCAGGCACTTAAGCTTGAGATAGAGTACGGCCCGGAGCGGGTCGCGGGACGGTATGTGGATCCCGGACATCCGGCATATGACAGTTGATTCGGCCATAGATGACATCAACGCTCGTTCGAGCTCGGCAGGATACATACCGGTCATAGTATTAAGAACTAGAGAAAGAGGCGTTGATGGGACTAAGAAAGTAGAGCAGAGGGAGAAGCAGAAATGGTGTAGATGGTGACACACAGCCGCAGTATAAGCCTATATAAATTGTAGTTATCTTGTCTTTGACGCAATGTAAATGTTACGGCTAGGCATGCTGGCGCAATGGTTAGCGCATTGCTTTCCGGTGGCAAAGGTTCCAGGTTCGAGTCCTAGGCATGTCGTTGCAGTTACTTTTTGACCTTTGAGGTAGTGGTGTGGTGGGGTAGATATCAGGTATTCTCAAGACTCAACCTCAAATTGGGGCACTACCAACCAACAACCGCTCAAAACAAACATGGTCAGCTCTTTTTGCTGTGAAAACACTTGGATGGATGATTATTACATAGGGTTCCTATCTGATGGTGTTTCGAGACATGTTGAAACCAACGTTGGGGTTCGATACAAGGGTCTTTACTGATTCCCGCCGTGACCAGAGGTCAAGGGAATGGTAACCTGGTACTTGAACCCATCATTCCATATTCCATCGGCATACAGTCATGTCTTTCACTTGACCTTTGATGTTCTTTCTGGGGTCTTGACTTGACGTCGAAGCATCTTGCCAGCGAACATTATCGTCAGTGGAGAGTCAGAATCTCTAGATGGTATTTAGAACGGCGACTCTGTCTTCTCTTACAAGCGTTACCGAGTCACGTTACTAATTAGACAACAGATAGGTAAACCAGATTCTGGTTCTTGGAAGCTAGCATCGGGTATCAGACTTTCACTGGAGAACATCAAGTCAGGCTTATAACAATTATAGTGTCGTAGACGTGTTAGGTATGGTACAATTAGGCACCTCAGTTATCTAGGTACGTGAACTGAGATCGTCCTACAATCGCCGCCGTCATCTACAAACCCTAAGCATAGCGCTGGGCTGCAGGTTGAGCCATGGCCATAGGTTCCTTTCCATTTCCACCCTCAGCCTGCGGCGGCGCCCAGTTCTGCATTGGGATGTTCTGCCCTTGAGGAGGTGCGTAGTATTGCGGCACCTGTTGGAAACCCTGTGATCCAGGGACCCAATAAGCTGGCCCGCCAAATACCATGGTGACGGGCTTTCGCATAGCAGCGTTCCTCTTCTGCGTATCGATACAAGCGCCAACAAAAAGAATAAAATGCCAAAGCCAAACAAGGCAGGTAAACACCGATAGAGCGATGAAAAGCGCGCGCTTGCTGGAAACTTTGTCGCTGCTTGTGCAAACATATCGTCGCACGTTGGCATCGTATTCGCAGTCTTCGTCGAGGTAGTCGAAGGAGGAGTAGTAGGAGCTTAGGGTGCTTTCAAGACCGCCAACGACCGCGGCGCCAAGCCAGATGAGAAGATTGACAGCGACATGGGCACCAGGGTGGATGCCAGCCTTCCATTTACGACCGAAGCGGGTGGCTATCTCGGCGATGTCCCAAATTAGAGCAAAGACAAACTGCGCAAGGTTAGTATGTGGCATCAAACAATATCAGGAGAGAGCCATACGATTGGGCATGCGCCAATTGCGATCAACCCGAGTGTCTCGACGCTTCGGAGTGCACCGGTAAGTCCCAGGCCGATAATACAGGTAATAATGCTGACTCCATGGAGAGCCAACTTGGTGATCATCCAACCCTTTGCTTCTTCAACCCGAGGGGGCGTCCATGGCTGATTAGGAACAGCCTGTTGCGGATAAGGAGCATATGGTGGACCGTAGCTACGAGGATCTTGCTGGAAGCCAGGCTGTTGCTGTTGTTGCTGCTGCTCTTGTTGTTGTTGAGTGAATGTTTGGGCTGGGGTTTGCGCGTTGGGAGGCAAAGTCGGGTTCGATGAAGACCCTGGCGCATTCTGCGCCAGGTCCGTCTGGGTCGATGATTCTGGCGCCATGATGAGATATCTAAAAAGAAAGATAGGAAATAGGAAATAAATGAACTTTTTGTAGGAAACTAATTTGGTCGGGAGAAGGAATCTAGGCAAGTAAGGGTAGGTAGCGAATGTAAAGAGTGAACAAATGAACGAATGAAGAAGCCAAACGAGGAACGAAAAAGAGAGAGACCTTTCCAAAGGCGGGCAAAACAAACTTATAATAAAGACACAGCCTGGGTTCGCTTGATCCAAGCGATGAAACCAGCCATAGAGGAAAATGGCCGACAGGATTAAACGCCTTGGATCTAAACCCCTGGGCCCTGGCCCTTGCAGGGATCAGACACAATGTGATTCCTTACACGTTATTGGCCTTAGCGTCTAATCCCTGAATGATGATCAAGGGGGTTACTGATTTGGAAATAGGCGGTTTACAAGACTCTCCAGAAGGCAGCAGGCACTTCACTGGGAAGAAAAGATAATTAGTGGCAGTCTAGACAACAAGGCATTGTCTTGTAATTTTTGGAGTAAGATGTTATGGAAGGGTTTGTTGTTGGTTTGGTGTTTGTCGTATCCCTTTATTCACAGAGTCTCAATTTGAAACATGGAAGGCTCACGATCCGCAAGAGTTGAGAAAGTATGGGTCGAAATCCAAGCAGTTCAATCGTCCGAAATAAAGACCAACATCATCTTGACAAAAGCGACTCGCTAACAAGAGACAAATGTGAAAATTTCCCTCGACCCTTGGCGGCCGCCGTTGGAAACCGCATGAGACCTTTAGCCCCTTTTGGTATCGGTCCCATGGCTACCTAAGATTAGACCAGGGGCACAACAATAGGAAATCGCCGACTTCGAAGATGGTGATTTCATAGGGCTAAGTGTCACTGTCTCTACTGGCCATGAGTCATGAGCGCCCCCAAGTGACACAGATTCAGCTCGTGCAGTCAGCAGATCTTCCCAGTGTTGCAATTCCTGCCAAGACGACCAACGAATGCTCCAGCAGTTTATCGCATCGTCTTTGCCGGCTTGACAGACGACTCCTCCAAAAATAGCCGATATTGCTTCTGCGAGGCTTGGTACAGTCGGATCCTCTCTTTGATACTGTCTTGGCAATGGTATTGACGCTTCCTTCTGTGTACAATATGCAAAATCTGCCTCCACCATATGAACCTTCTATTCTCGCTGCAGAACAACCAAAAGACCCATGATTCCCAGCATCACTGTCTTGAGCCAGGGGTGCTCCGACAAGAGGATCGTCACGTAGCCGACAAACGGTATATATCCGAGCACGCTGCCGATAATGTCCTTTCGCACCAAGTAGTCCTGGTTCTTCGCGTAGAGCTCGGTATCGTCTGAGAGGTTGTTGTCTCCCTTGGTCAAAAGCTGTGCCGTCTCACTACGTACTGTTAGCTTTGGTCTTATCTCTCTTATACAGACAACATACCCCTTGCCAAACTTGCGCACGACCCGATGCACAATGGGAATGTCCTTATCCTTGACGTTGTAAACTACAACCTCGCCAACCTGGGTCTCGCCGAGCAGATTTCGGTTCCAGAGAAACAGTAGGTCACCTCGCTGGAAAGCAGGCTCCATAGATCCAGAGAGAACGACGACGATCGGGGATGGTGAATCGCTAATGACGGAGAGACCCTTCCACATCTGCGACAACGTTAGCATGAACTTGAGTGTCGAAGAGGACACGCTTCCGTACCATGAAGGCTGTCGACAGAATAAGGGCGAAGTTCATGAGCTGCGCAGCAGCTTGCCGCGGGTTACCGAGACTCGAAAGCATTTTGGCGACTGTATGGCGAATGCGTAAAGCGAAGCGAGAGTGTCGGAGAGCTTGGTAACTCCACGATGCAGCTTATGGAGGTTTCGCGCTGGAACGAAATGGACATGTGGCTCATGGGAAGCTCGAGGAGCACAGACCACCTGACACGAGATAGTTGGGGCGTTTGAGGCTGAAGAATGTGGCTGTTGCTCGATAAAGGCTGTCTCCATAATTTCAGGGACCTTGACGCTATAAATGGTCTAACGCGGGGTGTCACGCTCGGGGGAGGTGATGTCATGACTACACGAGAAGCATGAGATCGATGTCATCGGCGTGTTTGACGAGTAGAGAGCTTGGTATTTAAAACGATCATATGAGCCTTTCTCATTGTTCCAACATTCTCCTCTATAATCAACCTACCAATTTATCTTCCAATTTAAAGAAAGCAATCATTTACACAATTTACCTTATACCACTTACACCTTTACAATACTCAAAATGGCCGACAACACCAACAACCAGCAGCCCGGCCTCATTGGCAGCCACGCTCAATACGTCAAGGGAGCCGCTGAGGTAATACTCTCTTTCCTTCGCGAAGACTCATACTGACTTCCCTTTCTTAGGCCACTATCGGCGCCATCACTGGCTCGCAACCTTGGAAGGCCTCAGGCGAGCAAGACAAGGCGGCAGGTCTTGCCGACATGAAGAAGGCCGGAGAGCTTCGAGCGCAGAGCGACCCAAACACAGGATATGGAAAGGCCGAGGAGATTGCTGGCAAGCTCACCGGCTGCCAAGGTATGGAGCGGGAAGGCCAGGCCAGCACTACTCACAAGAATGAATAATTGGTTGCCAGGATTGATGCTTGTTTGATAGAAATACCACGGTTATGAGCCCAGCTTGATGACACAGCTGATAATATTAAACTGTTCATAAACTCTAGATTCCCAATGCGCGATGCCTGCTTGTTCTTGTCCCCCTCCTCTTAAAACAAAACATCACGCCTGCGCTCTCGTGCCCTTCTGAAATACCCCAAACACAATGCGTTTACGTAGTAGTTCCTTCCTCCCTTCACCGCAAACCGCACCTTCTCTCCTGAGATTACCATCATGGGCCCTTTATATAGTAGCCAACTTGATCTTCTCGCCCCTCATCTGTACTTTTTCACCACGGGTTTGTCCAGCATCACCTCTATCCCCAGAATTTCCTACGTTTTTTACCTTCATTGAACGCGCTCCCACCAGTATCATCTTACTATATCATCCTTTTTCTTGCAACATTTCCATAATCAATCTACCTTACCGTCGCACCTTTGGCTGAGATCTCGCGATGGATTCAGCACCTCTTCTCCAGAACACAGATGGCCTCCCCAGCCCCAATGTGATGCAAGACCATGTAAGTCTGGTGCATGATATTACACAGCCTCTCCTCAGCTGACTAGAACATATGATAGCCTGCCTTTATCCGAGCATGTCATTCTCCATGGGCCTGGATTCCTCAGAATGTCCTTGTCGTCTTACGCGGAATAGTGCTGGTACTTGCTATTGTTGTTGGCATTCTAGTCCTCAACTTTGAGTTGCACGAGCACAGCGAGTATTCCAAGTGGCGTATCATCTTCGACTTTGCCAACCTCAGCTTCTTTTTTATCTTCCTATACCAGCTGATAACCTTTGTAAGTTTCAGCAGATATCTACTTCTCCTTATCCAACTGACATCTGTAGGGCTGGACATTTACCCATCTGTATTTCCCACATCACCATGATCGACATATGGGCGGCATAGAAGGATGGTTCATCAAGACAATGTCACTCCCTAGGCACATGGGCAGCCTCCGCAAGCAGTTTTACTTCACCCTCTATTACACTATTTGTTCCGTCTTCGCTTTCGCCAATTCAACCATTTACTTCTTCATTACTCGCCAAAACGAAAGCGAAGGAAGCGGCGCTGGCGAACCCCAACCAGAGCCTCGCGCTCCACCCAATAGCACTATGTCGCCCATCTGGGCTGGATACGCTGAGCAGAAGCAACAGGCCCCATGTAAGGTTACTGGCTCCGCCGTGTAGCCAATTTGCTGACCATAACGTAGTCGAGGACATTTTCGGCGAGGGATGGTTCAGGGCCTTCACCATACTCTCACTGTATGCTTTTGGATCCTCGGTCATGGTGTTTGAGATCCTTTGTCTCAACAGCATCAGACGTCCATATGTGAGTTGTGGTTCAATCTTACGAAAGTCTTTACTTACAGTTATGATCCAGACTGTCGGTATTTACCTGATTGCTATTATGTTCTGCGCTACGATCTATCTCGGTTGGGCTGCTTTTGGCCGCCTAGTGACCGATTACAGTGCTTTCTTCTGGCTTGACAAGAATGAGGTTGGCTCAGATGAAGCAATTACCCTCTACTCAATCGGCTTCGTGTTCTTAATGCCTATCAGTAAGTTCATCTACGGCAGAATATTTCAACACTAACAACCAAAACAGTGTACGTTCTGGTGCAAGGATTTATCGCTTCGCGTGAGAGCTTCACACGATCAAAGTCCGAAGCACGCGCCATCGCTGCTGCACAAGCGGCTCTCGAAACTTGGTGGAGCAGGAATTAGGCACGGTGATGGATAGCTTGAGGCAACCCGTATAGAGCCTACTGAAACCTATAATTGACCTCATTTTCACAACGACAACGCCATTAACAATCGTCAAGATGGCGAGTGATCTCGAACTTTGGCTGTATTGATTTGACCATGATGGTAACTATGTATTGAGTCATTATAGTGACACTTGATGAAATACTGGGGGCTCGTAAGTGATGTTTCGGTTGTGAAAGCGTGCAATATGCACCTGGGACATTGCGGCGTCGTGAAGCGGCGTGCGACAGGGACTTGGCAACACCATGTTGGGTGCATGCTAACCAGCCCCGTTGTAATGAATGCACCAATCAAAGATGGGGATCTCCTGGCGCAGAAGGAATAGCTCGGTAGTATCTTCACAATTGTTGACTATTGGGTACCAGACCGATGAGTTGGTGAGGCATAGTGACAGTGCATTTTACTGAGTGACATGATAATGTTATGCTTGAAGGGGCTGGGGTGGCGATAATCTAGGTGGATTAATTGGCGTTGATACTTGATCGCGATGATACAAGTGACGACTAGGAAGAAAAGCCGGGGGAAGTCAGATATGACGGTGAGTTGAGTTGGGCAGTGATATCCAGAGATTCAATACTTGCAGGGGTTATGGTAGCGGAATTTAGAGTTAGCAGAGGGGAGGCCTTCCTATGCAAGCCCGATAGTACAGCATTTGTAATAGTTTCAATGCAATCTTTGGGCTTTGCGATGGCCGGGCCCTTGAAATTGAGCCCATATCCCCATTGTAAGGCTCAAATAATTCGGGCTGCAAAGACTGCTAGGCTGCTGGCTGCCTCATCTCCTCATGGAACCCCGCGGCGTTAGTTGCTCTGATGTGAATGGCTGGTGATAGCCTCCCTATAGAAATAAATACAGGCCTCTCCCCCCAAACCCCCGACTCTCTTC
>JAAGWP010000593.1:0-58894 GCA_013266165.1 Fusarium graminum
GATAGGCCCAAAGAGGAAAATAATACGGGAACAGCCGGTTTCGTTGTCTTTCTTGGTTTGTGGCGCGTTGGTTATCGCGTCTCTAGTTGGTTGACAGCTTTGATGATGACGGCAAGCCGCAGACCAAGTGAGGGAGAGTTTGGTTTAGTGGAGGGGTAGAACGGTAAGGTCGGCAATATGATGGAGTTGAAGCTTGAGCTACTGAGAAAAGACGTGTAATAGAAAAACAGAGATATCTCCAAGAGATGACGTCCTTTGAAGTATACGGAAAGGTGAGGATTTAGTTGTATGAGTGAGGAGGTAGTGTGAGAGATTGGAGTGAAATCAAGAGGAAATCAAAAAGCGCCTTTTACGAGGCAGAGCCACCGACTTTTTAAATGATTCTCCCATGTCTGGCCGTGAGGAAATAATAGGATGCCAAAGTGCAAGCATGGGAATACGGCACCTCGATTCAAAAAGACCCATCCTATGAGGCCCTAACAAAGCGGTACGGTACCTGAACTGCACTGCCCCTGTAAGTGATGCCCCGACGTATTAGGAGCTGTACCGTTACCGCTCCTCAACCGCCCAAAAGATACCTGGCAACTACATGATCTATACCAATAACCAAGACCCGGTTTCCTTCCGCTCAGGGCATGATGATGACGATTATCCCCTACAAAAAACGGGGTGGCCCCTTTCGGTGATACTGTATATAGGCCGGCCTCGACTTACACCGACACGACACCTCCCGTTCTGCCTCTAGCATTTGAGATGTATATCCCTCATAGAATCTGTTTGATTTGGCTGGTTGATGCGAAAGTATTGTTCATCTTTTTTTTTTTTTTTACCGTGCTTTGACCTCGGGCGGCCGCTCGTTCTTTGTCCAAAGAGAAAACGAATAATGTCCTGCTGTAGCGGTGATGCAGAAAACCCTCACATTCGGATCTTGTCCTCAAGGTCAGCTCACCTTACCTCACCTCACCTTGCACGGTCCAGACAGCAACCCCCTTAGTACCCAATTCGGCAACTCGGTCAGAGCATGTCCCGTCTCAATGGCATGAAGCCGAAAATATCTCCATCGAGAAAGAGAAAAAGTGTTGGTTTTTGGGCAACGGGCGTTTCGGGATAAATTCGCATGTGATGTTGATGTGTATCTTGCTCACCTCTTTCGATATACAGCGCTTCAGCGACGTAACAAAAGAAGCCAGGTGAGGTCTTTTGGGAACGAAGCAATCGTACAGGATCGGGGGAAATATACCCCTGCTCTTTGGGGTGCAGCTACAAGGGGATGCGATCCTATTTGCTGCTTCATTCTGCGTTTGTAACGACGCATAACGTAACATGGCATTTCCCCAGGTAAACAGGTAAAGTCGGTGTGTATTTGCTCGCTTCTCTGGTGCTATTTGCTACAATGGATTATATGTGATGAGCATCTTGCGGGCGCTCAAACCCCCAAACTTGGCTCATGGCGTCTTGATGTTAATTGTGGGCACATTCCCAATCTTACGTCTCCTGATGTTTTACATAACCCCCATAGTTTGGCCACGTTTAGGACTTGGTACTGTTCAAACGAAAGGCTATTATTTTCATCTAGTCTAGAACGACTTGTAGTAGGTACAGCATAGCATAGCATGCAAGCCATTGCTCACGCATCAATGTTACAACTCTATCGGGTAAATGCACGGGTCGAGTCTAATATTCTTTTCACCTTCCTATTCTCACCAGCATCAATAATGGCCTCCTTTCCATGTCCATTTCTAGAACATTGGATGAATCGCTATTTACAGGGCTGAATGGGAAATGTCGGGCGGCAACCCGGACAACAAGCGCGGCCCAATCACGGAGGCTGCCGGCTTCTAGACCCACAATCACGGCCGTCTTCCGTATCGAAGAAGTAGGTACAGTATTGACAGACAGCTATTCACCTCAAGAGGATCGTGGATCAACGGACTTGGAAGATCGTTACACGGGCAATGAAGGAACTAGATTATCAATCTTGGCGGACAGTTAGAAGATAGATTTGTTTACCACTGCTCACATGCGATTATCCCCTGTCACATCAATATGACCTTCCATATGAGGCCATCGAGACCCGTCATATACGAGTATAAATGCCAGCATTGAAAGAACTCTCCTCAAAATACCACGCACAGCACAGATGAAACATCTCTACCAGGTCCCATAGTCCAACTGATATCACAGCCCTGTTGGATTCCTCCGTAAGCTGCTCTATCTGACATGACATGACCCAACCCAAGTGGCATGTTATTCCCCCAACCCAGTCCAAACTCCCCGGATTGTAGGCCCTTGATCCTTGTTATAATCCACTCGGCCCAGCTTCCGCCTCATTTCTTGGGATCTTTCTCTCTTTGTGGCGTGTTTTTGTTAGGCTCACCAAGAGGAAGAGCTCTAACGCAAATACGGTCCGTCCGCCCCCTTTTACGCCATACGTTGTTCTGCTCTTGAGGCCTTTCGCGATAGTCAGCAAAGAATCTACGCTGGGCTCTCATTCGTAAAATTAGTATAGTTTTAGGGTCCAACTAGGCCACATACTTCCTTCTGAGCAACACCTTGACATCATCTCCGTACCTCTCAAACCCAACGTTGAACCCTCCACGTAAAGTTGGCACTCGGAACTCTTCACCAGGAGCAGCTTCAATATCAAAAGTCCGGAGCATTGTTGCCACAACAGAGAAGATGATGTCCGTCCCAAACACTCGGCCTGGACACATGTTTCCTGCAACTCCAAATGCTCTGACCTTACGTACAGCGCTATCAGACACTTCACCCGCTTTATCGACGAAGCGGGAGGCTTTGAAGGCCGCAGCATCAGATCCCCAGTTATCGACGTCAAGGTTTGATGCACACATGGGCAGCATGAAGATCTCTCCCTGAGGGACAGCGATGGACTCGGAATCAGGCAGGTTCAGCATAAAGTCATGACGCGCGATTCTTGCAACTCCTGTCATGTGAAGACGAAGAGTCTCGTACCAAGCAGCCATAAGCCAAGGACACTCAGCTCGTACATTGGCAAAGTCAAGACGTGGCCTTTCCTCTCCTTCAACTTGCTTGAGCTGCTGCACCTCCTTCAGAATGACTTGCATCAACTCAGGATCTGTTAGGAGATGACGAGTAAGCCAGACAGCGAGTGTGCTTGTTGTGGCAAGAAGTCCCAAAGCTGACACCATCTCGATATGGTAGTAGTCTGGGTTGGTCTCCCAGTCTGGATCACTATGAGCCACCACGTTGATGCTGTGAGCGGTAGTTTGCACTCGAGCTTCGCGGTGTTGGAAGTGGAATTCCCGAAGTCTTTTGAGACAGAACTTGCGGGACTTCCAAGCCGATTGTGCTGTGAGCCAAGCAAATGGTCGTCCGAGGGTATCGAAGGTCTCGCTTAGTTTCCTTTGCGATGTTAGTACAGATATCGAAGTAAACTTGAATAACTTACATGAATTCGTTGGAGAACTCTTGATCCATGCTCCAAGGGTTGGCCACTCCCCAGGCCGCACTCGCCGTAGCAGAAACTGTCATTTCAAACACCCATCGTCCGATCAAGAGCTCGTTCAAGTCAGGCATGTCCCTGACTCGGTCTGCAATGTTCTTGCTGGAGCGTTGATTCAATGAGATGATATTCTCGGCATGACCGAATTTTTGCTTATGCAGGGGCTGTGGGTTATACGCAAAGACAGCCTTGACGGTGTCTTCTCTTAGACCAAAGAGACGAGGTCCAACGTAAACGAGCACTTGGGCGAGACCGGTATCACTAACATGACGCGAAAGCACTCGGTCCATGCTAGGATGACACACGGTGATGCGGGCAAAGGGGATGTTGATGGTGAAGATAGGGGCAGTGGTAGATGCAATCAGGCTGTTGATGTAGCGAGTGCTGTCGATGGTTAGACCAAAGAGATGGCCCAGCCAGGGGACGACACCAGATAGACGAGGGAGATTGGAGATGGAAGGGGCACCATTGGTAAAGGACTTTTCGTGAAATGATTTTGGAGAGGCGAGGAAGTGTAGTAGATGACGAGTCAAAGCTGGGATGGCGTAGGCGGCGAGAGTGAAGATGATAAAGGTGGATAAGATGTGGATGGAGAGCGAAGGGAAGTGGTCAAAGACCTGAGTTTTGTGGATTATGTAGGACATGATGAGCTATGGAGTATAGGATCAATGATAATTAACAAGACTTTGATATCAATAAGATGTTCTGAATGGTTTGTTGTATACTGTGAATGCTCTGCTTTCTCGTAAGAACCTCCTCCCACAACAGGCCGTAACTTCCAACTTGTACAACTTCAGACGACCATATCTTCTTCTCATCGTCTCAACTCTCTGTTTCTCCATCTCCTCTTTCAAGAAATAGCTCTAACCACGAAGAACCAAAGAAGCATCATGCAGAAAACTCAAAGAGTCTCGAACTCAGATGCCTCTCTCCCCATCACCAATAATCACTCTGATCTAGTCGTCCAAGACAGTAATCTGGACAACACTCAAGCCACTATCGTCAAGAAGACATACAAATGTCCAATCGGCTACATATCTTGTCGTGTTTGCGTTCCACACAGCGAGATGCTGCGTGATTGTGGTATATGCAGTTGGCTCTTGCTTGGCCAGAGGGTGTAAGGGATGATGCCTTCACTTGTCGGCTATCGAACTGACAGTCTAGAGTCAGGCCTGGCTTGGAAGTGATCGCTCGCTCGCTTACAGAAATCCTCAGGTCTGAAATCGATAGCTCGTGGTTATCAAGTCTTGTCATGGAGGCTCTTATGACATGTTGAGACAATCGAGTTGGTGGCGTCTTTACTTGAAAGATCACGGTCGACGCCGAAGAGACTGCGAGACGTTGTGAGGCTGTCGTACGGAAAGACAAGTAGATATATGAACACGGAGCTAAAAGAAGATAGAGTCTTCATGTTTCAAGGAGTTCAAGAGTATTCACTTTTTGAATATACTATCGACTTATACGTCAACTCATCAGCGAATTCACAGACACAAGTCAAGTAGAGTACATCTTAACCTGAGCCAGAGACCAATCCTAACTCCATGAGTTCATGCGGGCATATTGTGTACCCGTGCATATCAACTACATTGGTTCAAGCGTGGAATTCCAGTCTAAGCCTATGTGACTGGATACTCCATCTCTTTGTTTGCCATGCCATGCAGATATCTCCGCTCAAAGTCAAGTCTAGAGCTCAAGATAACGCAGCCTATCTTGCATGCGGACCGTTATTATTACCGGCGTGGGATGAACCAAAACGTTATGACGCCGTTTTGGAGTTTATTTTGTCGCTAAGTGCTGTTGGTTATCCAACGTTTGCTTAGGCCATTGAGCTAGATATTGTCCTGCAGCTCGCACGGTTCATATATCGGCGATGCTTTTACAGAATAATTAGCTTAACCCGAAGTTCCAATCAAGAGACATGATAACTCATCCACCACACTTCACGTTGAGGTTCTCAAGATATATGTCTGAAGAAATGGCGTGTCTGAATCTCGGGTAGACTCTTAACCTCTGAAAGAAGCAACAACACCAAACGAAAATGCGGTGAGATTTCATATAATTTTAGCCCGAGTTTCTACTAGAAATTCGATGCAACCAACTCGTCGGAGATAATTAACAGAGCCACATTAAGAACTAACAACCAACAGTGGCGTCAATTTCACCTCCTCCCTTGCACTACCCGATGACTTGAACCTGGTATCCGAACCGTTATTACTCCATACTGGCTTGCAATTTGGGATATTCATGAATATAGTACCGAGACTGTTCCAACGTACCGTCCAATAGATGTTGGTAGTTATTGTTCTCGTGAAATATCCGAGGCATGGGGACGGATGTACCCTGCGCCTTTGTCGTTCACTGTCAAATAGGCAAGCGACGAGATTCTCGAGGCGAATTTCTACTTGATAATCGTTGATCCATCCTTGTCCGAGGTTCTGAGTGTGAAATATTAATCGTAGCCGTGTATTTGCACGCAAATATTGGTCGGTGCACACGTTGTGGCACCTGAGGAGCAGCACTCAACCTCTGGATCCTTAACGCTGGCGTTGCAAAATGTCTGCGATCCGTTGGTAGTTCGATATCAAATTCTGGTGCGGCCGGGTATCAGTCAAGGACATGGCCACCTATGAAAAGCCTTTACGGGTGGATTCTTCAGCAATATTCATTAGGCCAACACTCTCATCATTCATTACCTTTTCAGTGTGCTATTGTCCTCTACCACTTACCGTATACAGACCACTCAGCTCGATCTTGCTGCCCAGAAATCCGAGTATCACTCTAGTCTTACACATCCATCCGCAGTTCAGTTCAGTCGAATCATCGAATTGGAAGTATCATGCCTCCGCCTCGCCCACCCCGACCACCCCGTCTGCCACGTCCAACACCAATGAATCCACCTCCAGCGATAACATCCATCTTCCTAGCCAGGGCGTCAAGCTCTTTCAGTAGACAAGAAGCCGCTACAACTCGAAAGCTCTCGAGCTCTCCAGTCCCGTGATACAAAAGTGGTGCATTCTCCTTTTTGATACACCCAACGGCTACACACGCCCAACACAATTCAATCACGTCTTCCTTCCATCGTAAAGGAGCCTCTCCAACACCAGTGGCAGTGCTCAGTGTCTCTGCTTCACCACTAACGCCTCTATCGCGGATCTGCTTGACAATCCATGTCATGATACGGTCAATCTCTTCTTTAAGCTTGACAGATGAATCGCCTTGGCGTCGGGTCTGGGCACCTCGCTTGTTGAGAATGAAGCCGCAAAACACTTCTACTTCGCTCAGGCCTGAGCGTGCGTTCTCAGAAAAGTGCCACATCTTGTCAGTTATGGATGCCTCGTACCTACGATGGATCAGCTTCTCAAAACTTCGGGGATTTCCGGAGAGACTTACAAGCCGCGGATCTTCCAAGCCTCTTCAGACTTGTGCGTCCAGTCAACGTCAAGGTTATACTTTAACAGCTCGTTTTCCACAATGGTCAGCAACTGGTCCCAGACCGATGGACCAACTGTGTTGATACTGTGATGGATATCCTCATTCCAAATCTTCTTCTCATCAACATTTCGATATAGACGGCCGAGGATTTTTTGTGATGGGTAATATTTGGGTTTGTAGCGTGACATACCATCTTCGGCATTGTCATCTTCCTCTTCTTCCATAATATGATCCAGTTGCCCCTTTTCGTACAGTTTCACTGGTGGTGCCATCGCAAGACTTGAAAACTATCAGTACAATCACGTTGAGCGTTGGAAGAATTTTACTTACAAATCAGGACGAAACGGTGGGTTCTTTGGCAAGCTTTTGTAATCAACCGGGATGCCTGTTTTGGAGAAGTCAACAGCCGTGGAGTGCATTGCAGCCAACTCAATACAGTCAGGATGAGCTGTTCCCTCATCATAGTAGTCCGCCAAGACTACATGTCGTGTTGCAATCATCCCCAGAATGTCCGTTCGCATAAAGTCGATAAAAAAGTCGGCAATATCTTCGGATGTCACTGGCCGGTTCAAAGGCTTGGGCGTAACTCTCGGATAGTCTGCAGGACTAAAACGCCTTTTGGGCATTGCTTCTTCATCCCATATGATATTGTATAGGTCTCCGTCTAGATCCCCTCCACTCAACATGCTCGGCAAGTCACGCTGCCCCTTCTGACTAAAAACAATACAATTCTGCAAGCTCCTCAAAGGGTGTCCTGGGGGCGGCGATGCCTGTTCAACAATCTGGATGTCCCCTGGATGAAGGGCTGGTGAACGTGTGACAATTACTTGGCCGGCCTTCAACGTCGGGTCAATACCTCGGCCGTTATGCACTCCATATGTCTTGTCATAAGTAACATAGACTTCATTGGGCTCGAGAAATCCAGTCTCATCCATGACGCCAAAAAGGGTAACTCCCTTACCGACAGGGATTCGAGCTTTGTGTTTCAACAGCCGCAGTTCACGCAAAACAACATGTTCAACAGCTGCCTTGAGGAACTTGTCTTGGCGATAGTCAATGCCCATTCTCTCGAGCCGTTTCACTAGCTTTGGCAAGCCCATGCTAACACCAATAGAGTGGTGTTCTAAAAAGAAACTCGTGTTGGTCGCATCAGCAGTGACGTTCCGCAGGATATCAAGTGCGTTGTTTTGCAACTTAAAAAACCACTTCTCAGATGTATTCATGTCTTCCAGGATCTTGATCATTTGACGGTTCAGCACAAGTCGAAGAGGCTTTGACGCCGCGTCGCAAATGCCGAGTTCCTTGATATCATCGCTTGGGAATTTCATCATGGACTCCTTGCGGATGCAGAATACCTTATCCTCAAGTCTAGAGTCCAAAGAAAGCATGCCTTTGCAGCCACCCCATCTGATCTGGAGGCACGTTGGTGCTGCGGCTCGCATAGATAGGTAGGGCCAGACCTCTTCCAAGGCACCCAGAGAAATTGTACCAACACCATCGCTGAAGACGCGAGATCCATCTTCAGATTTAACGTCTTTTATGCTTTTATGAGTGATTCCAGTCTCAAATATTGGGATGGCGTATGGTGTTTCCGAGAAGGCTTGGCCGATTCGTGCTGCACATTTCGCCGGGATTAGAATTTCGCTAAAGTCCCCTAGGGCCTTCAAGATAGATTCGGGAGTCTGACGTTCAAAGTCAGAGTCGGTAAAATCTGCAGAGAACCAGGCAGAGTGAGACCGAAGAGAGGAGTGAGAGAAGCCGAGGAAGCGATATTTCCTCCCTGCAATAAGGATTCCCTCGGCCATGACCCCTCGGTAGTGAGTGTAGATAGACTCGTTGTCAACATTTGGATTGAAGTTCAAGTCTTGGCCATCCTCCTCGCAGAATATAACCCGCAAAAAGTAATCATTGAAATCGGAATATTTTCGAAGTACTCTGTTCTTGCTCTCAGGGTCGGGTCCAGTGGGAAGCACACGTGTCGGGGTTACCATGGCCTTGAAGACCCAAATCTGATGATCTGGAATCTTGGGCCCATAGATCCTGTCTCTGTGAAAGTCTTCCCCCCGGGCCTCGTACTCGGCATTCATGATATCAGTCATGATTCTCAGAATGTTCAGCTCATCAGGGTCTGTACCGGGACAAGGGTACGGTATCTTCTGGAAGAGTGCTTTCATAGCGCCTATTGTGACAGGCGCTGCAACTTTCTTTTCTTTGGCATCCTGAATAACTCGGTCGAGAATGTCTAGGAGCTCTATACCACCTGCGGGGTTGATATAGTTGTTCCATACAAGAGCTTGGACTTGGAATAAGAAAGCGAAGTGCACACTACCTGACGAAAGAAGATCCTTAGCCTTCGCGATAAACGTCTTTCGTCCAAGTAAATGGTTGCTCTCAGTATTCACCGACCTCAACGTGACGTATGACAGATCGTGGTTGGTGATAGCAAGGATATCTCGGTTTTTGAGAGACTGCAAAATTTCATCGAAGTCAGACACACTGTTTAAGTAAATGCGGTAGACGAGGCAAGTTGCCGAGTATTCGGGAAATAGGCCCCAACTGAGCAAGCCTTTCACTCGTTTCCATTGTTGGTTTGAGTTGTCAGATCTGCATGTTTCGTACATCTTTGGTGGTTCAGTCAATACTAGAGTGAGAGACGCATCCCCACGACTGGCAACAAGATCCTGGATAGTATCTTTATGAAAGTCCATACGATTTCCGGCTTCGTGCTGGATGGTCAACCATTGTGGCGTGAACTTGCCAATAGCATCCTTAGGGAGACTTAACCGGTTATGGTCCACGAATGTGATGATCTTCTCAGGGCCACAGAAAGTGTTACCACCACATGTCATGTTCAGGATCTTGAACGCTTTGATCGGAGCTTGACGATCCTTGACAGCGGTAGCCTTTTGCTTCTTCTCACGTTCGTGTTTGAGATGTGCGAACATATGCTTATCAAGAGGCCGGGTACTTTTCTCTACAAAGACAGCAGCCTTAAGAATGCGAAGTCGCGGGATGTCTTTTGGCTTGGCGTAAGCTTGCAAAGGATATCTTGGATTAAAATTCTCCTTGCTGTCATCTTGCTGGCACTTTTGCTTGCCATGCTTGTCGAGAAATGCTTGGCCGTCACGGGGGTTGAGGAACTTGATCCATGCTCGGGGTTTTGTTTTAGGTTTGTCGCAATAAAAGTCCGATATATCGAGGGCTTTCATGAAAGGGAGAAGCTCACGTTTGAAGCTTTCTTCTGATAAGTCCTGAGGGACATTTCGACACAAGGCCTCCATGGTTATGAATGAGTGAGGTCGATGCCCTAGAGTGCTTAAGGGCTGTGCTCCAAATCAGTTTTAAAATGGGCTTGATACGATGCCTGAGATTTGCTCGATGGAATAATATGGTATCATGTGGCTATCAACTCTCGCTCAGTTTGTGCTGTCAGTCATGACAACTCTTTCAATTGCGGGGATTGAGCTCATCTTTGAGAACACAGGTGATTTCAACCTTCCGCAGCCGCATGCTATGGAATATTGCAGATCTGTGTTGCTTGTCAATAATGTATTGGGCGAGAGTAAGCTTCATGCAGGAGGCCGACTGTCATGAAAGTGGTAGGCCGCATGTGTGAAGGATAATCGGAAGGAGACTTTGGTGATCAAAAAAAACACCGTCTTGGATATTGAAGACGAGGATGAAGAAGGGAAGATGAAATTGAAAAGCCATAGGTGAATTAAATGATGCCTATTTGTGAACCAGCAAACACGATAAAGCAAGCAGTACTGTTCGGCAGCTGCTTCACAATGTGGGGCGCTGCAGTGTAGCTCCTTCCCGGTGGGTGGTGCTTCAACCTCCCGGTGTACGAGACTCAGGAGCCACTATTTCGGTGAGCTTCGGTGAGTGGCGGGGTAAACATTTACACCTCCCGCATTCCCACGCTCCCGATTCCATTTGCCGAGCCGGATCATGATTCCCGCTCCGCCTGCCGTCATGTAAATCATTCTTCCGGGGTTGCTTCCGGAATGCCTGACGGGGTTTTATAACAACTGGATTATCTCTCATGAACCATTTTCTTCCCCAATTCAATCTATTCGCATCTCGTCGCCATCATGTCCACGCCTGGTAACCTCTACGTCACGATGCAGCCCAAGCCTGGGCTGTCCCTGGACCAATTCCACGAGTGGTATAATAACGAGCACGGCCCGACCCGTTTGCGAATTCCGCAGATCTTCTCCAATGGTCTTCGATATAGGGCCACCGACGGCCAGCAACCTGAGTACCTAGCTGCTTACGACGTGACATCAATGTCGCAGCTCGAAACCGAGACGTACCTGACATTGCGCGCCAACCGATCTACTCGAGAAGCAGAAACCATTGGACAAGTGGACGTTAAGCGGTATTTCTGGGACTTGGTCCACTCCAAAGAGGCTTCAGAGTTCACACCCTTCGAGAAGCTGTCTGATCAAGAGGCCGAAGGTTTACAGACGACTGCGGTCACAATTGAACTTAAGGACGCCGATGGGGCGCAAGAGGAGTATCAAAAGTGGTTGATTGAGGAACACATTCCCATGCTGGCCAAGGTTCCTGGATGGTTGCGCTCTCGCGCCTACAAGACTTCGTATCTGGAGGGACAGGGCAAGACAACTTTCCTTGCTCTGCATGATTATGCTAAAGACAATGGTCAGGGTGGTGAGGAGCACAAAGCATCCATGGATACTCCCTGGCGCACGCAGGTCTTTGATAAGTATGTCGCTTCCAAGGGCCGAAGAACATACTCCCTTTTCTACGTCTTTGGTCCGGCTCCCCGTGAGCTATCATCTTTGTCCAAGCTTCCATCAACAGCGGCTTTTACCTCCCCCGACTCTAAGCAATCAACCACACCTGGTTCTGATGCTGCTATCAACTCTTTTATCACGACTTCGGATTCTCTCACCATCCCTTATCGATTGGAGGGTAACCCCGACCCCAAGGCTCCTACTGTTGCGTTCTGCAATTCGTTGCTGACTTCGCTTCACATGTGGGATCCTTTCGTGGAAATTCTCAAGCGAGAACGCCCTGACTTGCGCATTCTGCGATATGATACCCGTGGTCGCCACGCCGTACCACAGCCCCCAGTAGCTGCCACCGTGGACCACTTAGCCGACGATCTTCGAACAGTACTCGATGCTCTCCGCATCACCAAGCTACACACCTTAATTGGTGTTTCCATGGGTGGTGTTACAACCCTCAACTTCGCCATCAAGTACCCTGAACGTCTCGAGCAGTTTATTGCCTGTGACTTCAACCCCACATCAAGCGCGGCAAACACACAAGCTTGGAAAGACCGCACAGCCATGGCCGAGGAAGATAATGGCAAGGGAATCGAGAAGCTGGCCGGACAGACAGTTCAACGGTGGTTCCATCCCTCTACGAATGCTGAGGCTGTGAAGTGGATGACAGAAATGGTAGCTGAGAACAATGTCGAGGGGTTCAAGTACAGCAACACAGCTCTTTGGGATTATGACCTCAAGCCAAAAATGGGTGGGTGCAAGGTGCGCGGTTTGTTTGTGGTCGGGGAAGAGGATGCCAAGGGTGCCCTTGTCAAAGCCATGGACGCATGCAAAGGACTACTTGGTGACAAAGGTGCAGAGTTGAAGATCGTTCCTCAAACAGGCCATCTTCCTATGTCTGAGAACCCCCAGGCTTTCTGGGAAGCTATCCAAGAATTTTTGTAATACGGGATAGATGATATACACTAGGCTATATAAAGCTCAACTGAGCTGCAAAAAGAAGACATAGATACTCTGCTTACTCACTTTTTGTTCTTGCTACTTGATCGAACAGTTTTCGTGGTCCACTTGCATCGTTGGCCAAAAGATCATAGTATAATAGCACTACTCGCAAAAATAGACTAAGTTCCAGTATCGTGTAGCATCATGATAACAAATGTCAAAAAACCAATCGACACAGGCCTGATTCGAACAGACGCCTCCGAGGAGAATAGATTTCTAGTCTATCGCATTAGACCACTCTGCCACTGTGCCTTCTTATTGGACGTGGTACGAGTTTCAGATTTGTGAATAAGATCGGTCAGTGTTCTATCCAAGCAACTTTAATGTGTCTTGCTTCTTTCTGCATCATACCAATGAGGGCGTCCTTTATGTATCTAAGATGTATCATGTCTTCGTAAGAATCAACTACGTGCGCATACTTCTTCAAGTGCTCCAACCCAAAAATCAACTGCCCCGTATTTCCTCCATAGATCGTATACATAATACACCGGTCTATACATCTCACCTCGCTTCAACACAATGCTTTAACCACCATGCAATGTCCATCAATAATGCAAGATAAAACCCTCAACCCTGTTCAATCTTCTTCGCCCATCCCTGTCAAGCCACTTGCAAGTCCTTGCATACGTCGCCCAAGCAGATCATCAGAGCTCTTAAGCTTGATAAGACTCTTGTTTCTATTCTTACTCTTACTCAAACCTATGCTCTTTCGTCGTGATCCACTCTTGGTCGTCTTCTCGCCATTGATTTGAGCTAGCGGCTCCGTATCTCCGCCCTCGCTGACTTCTGGTGATGTTGGCTTCTGCTGCTGTACCTGTGGCGTCGCCTGGTTGGAGCTTCGCCGCTGGTTCATCTTTGTCATGCTGATCTCAAGGGGCTTGTCTTCCTCTCCGCTGGATTCGGTGCGTGCATGATGGCGTCCGTCGCCGTTGACTCCGAATCCATTAGTTTTAGTCCTAGCAGCTCTGGCTTGTCTATCTTTGCGCACACGCATGGCCTCTGCATGATCAAACAATTGGTCGAACCAGTCGATGCATCTCTCAAAGTGTCGCCAAGCGGGAGGGTAGACCGTTGGGAACTGCATGAAGCCGTGGGATGTACCAGGGATCAACATCACTTCGGCTGCATCTCGATCGTTAAACTCGGCCTCTTTGCCATTTTCGCGGTATCTTCCTGCTTGGTCCTGGGCAAACGCAGCCTCCTTAGCACGTCGAAGTCTCCCGGCAAAAATGACTGTATCATCTACCAGAGGATCTCGTTCTCCAGTCATGAAGTATGTTTTAGGGAAATCGACTAGCAGAGCCTCAGGTGCCAGCACAGGACTGAGAAGGTAGTCCTGGCTAAAATCGGGTCTGTTGTGAGCACCGATATACAAGATAATCATTGCTCTCATCATCTCTGGTGTGAGCACTCTATCGTTAAAGTATGAGATCATTGACGAAGTAGCGAGTCGCGTCTTCATCGGTTCGACAGAGTGAGAGGTGTGCTTTCCACTAGGTTCCGACGCCTCCTTCGGGAAGCTCAGAGATCGAGGCCCAACGTGAGAAAACTCAGGGTGGGGGCTTCTAGGTCCTTGAGATGCTGCAATGAGTGCTTCTTTAGTTTTCAATGCATTCAACTTGGTATTTGGTGGTGGCGATCCATCTTCATCATCGTCAGAGTGATGAGGGGTTCCGACAAGCTCGTTATACTGCATGCTTTTGCGTCGCATAATTCTGCGATTCGTCTTTCTCGCCTTACGATCCTTGATTAGAGACATTTGCTCATCAGTCATCCAGTTTCCAATATTCATGTCCAAAGCTGGATAGAAGCAAACGAGTCCGTCAGGAGGTGGTAGATCTGTTTGTCCTGGCCTGCGGAAAGCATCATGTCTCGTCTCCATGATCATCAATGTCGCTGCAACTACGAGGTTGCCTCCAGCACTATCTCCTGTGACAATAATTCGAGGAACCTCTGTGCCTGGCAAGCCTATACATCGACCTTTGGTATTGATGATGGTCTTGTAAACATCGAAGCACTCGTTCAGCGCATAAGGATATGGAAATTCGGGTGCCTTCTTGTAATCGAGACTCAGGATAGGCAGTCCTGACTTGGCGGCCCACGAGAACAGTTTATCGTCGTTACATCGAGGGTCCATAGCGACAAAGCCACCACCCGGAATGTCCAGAATCAGCCTGTCATGCCGCTCAAGATCTGATAACGGCCCGTCGTAGTACAGCCACGCGAGGACAGGGTCTTTGTAATCGCTATCGGCGGGTCGCGGAATCCGAATCTGCCTCGGGGGCCATCGCATGAATCGAGGTCGCATAAGTCCTTGGAAGAAGCTCAGATACGGCGACGTCCCTTTGTTCCAAGAGACGCGGAGATGTTCAACTGTGATCATGCCTCTAACCTTGCGGACCTTTTCATCTGCCTTTTCAGCAGCAACAAGGTAGAAAAGCGAGAAGACGATGCTTGCCATATCACGCAGCCACTTTGTTTTAATCTTCATCGCCGTCCAAAAACCTGCGTCTAGTGCAGTCAAGACCCAAGTGGCTCGGTAGTAGGTAGCGTCGTACATGTTGGCCAGAGGCTCTGGGCTGGCGAGTCCGACGAGGGTACTGAAGTTTCGTGCAGCGTACAAGTAGATCATGGTGAGTACGACGGTTTGCCATGCTGTGAGGCGCTTGGAAAAGAGTCTCGAGAACGATTGTGCGCCGGGAGGACCATGTTTATGGCCCCTTTGCACGTTAGTAACTTGAGGTAAAAATTCAGATATGAGATGCTTACTTGACTAAATAGGCAGACCAAAAGGTCAAGACTGCAAGGACTTGGAGACGACGAGACTTGACCGACGGCCGTCCTAGGACGTGGTCTATCATGATAATCTCTGAGTGTTTTATTTGAGTGATGCCGACAGAATGTATGTGTAGGGTCGATCAAGAGGCAACGAAAATCAATTAGAGACTAGACACATGATGCCATCGATCTTTCGGATAAACCTAAGGTTTCACATGAAAAAGAAAACGGTCGCACGACTCAGGACCCTCGGCCGTGGGACTAGGACAGGGTTATGAGATGGTTATCGTAGGTTAATTGGTGTAAGTCACAATCTATCGTTCTGGAATTCAAAGATAGCGATAGGAGTTTCAGATATCCAACGTTGAATGTCCAAACAAGACGAACGATGCGGGAGAAGAAAAAGGAAACGAGGAAGTCTAAGGCCGTGGTATAAAATACCTAAAAGACCGAGGGGAGGCTCAATTATCAAAGAAAACATCATCCCAAGCTCAATTCGGTCCAGCCGGGTAGGATGACGACCCGTGACTCGTGACAGGTTTTGGTATTGGACACAATCCTCTCCAACTTGACATGTGAAAGTCCCATCTCCAAAAACCGGGGGAAACGCGGGGGGACCTGACGCTGTGGGGTGCCGCTACATGACGTCGCTAACATGGGGGGATAACACAATGTCTTCTGCTTCTGGGAAAGAAAGATAACGTCAACAAAATATACAGCAATGCAGGTTAGGTGGTCTTGACTTCACAGTATGCCGTTTCCAATTTTGCTGCTCACGAGGTCTCAAGCCTCTCCCGTCACGACTTCAATTGCGCTCCCAAAAGCCTAGGATCCGCCGGAATAGATGGAATGCATCGCTTTGTTTTCTGTAGAACACATGATTCATGGCTTAAAGCAGCACGTGTCTGTTCTGATTCCCCAATTGCAGTACCCTAGCAGGTTTATCACATGCTACACTTTAGTCCAGCATAAGAAATGGCCGCTTTTAGGCTGGCTGACTATGCACGTACGTTCATTGGGGGCTAAATGGGAGTCAAATTCGGCAAGTTACAGCGCCTGGTTACAACAGGGCAAAATAATTGACTGATGGAGGTTTCCTTCCGCCACTATTGACCAGATCTTCACCCTTCATGCTATCTTTTTCTGCCCCTCGACAGTCTGCTCAGACTAAATATGTGAAAAAGACAAAAGATTGCCTATCCCCACCGGCAAAAGGTTGGAGACATAGGGATTTGAACCCCAGACCTTTCGCAAGCATTCGAAACAATGCAAAGCGAACGTGATACCCCTACACCATATCCCCTAGTTTTATTGGCAAAGACGTCGTTTTTGATTACTATATACTCTATCCCTTTGGAATATTAAAGCTTTCGAGGTGAAGTCTCGGTGTCTTTTGGCCGCGGTCCTCTCATCATTATCAAAACTTCGTAGATCTCAGGTATTGCCACAGCTCCAATCAAAGCTTGAGACATGATGTTAATGTTCCTCACTTGAGACATTGATATATTGGTAGTATCCGGGGAACAGCCATGCTGTGGTAAGCCACTCTAGCGGGTGTTCAAAGATTTAACTATTTAGACCTAGAGGAAATAAAAATTAGGCAAGTTAATACTATATTTTGGACTAAAGTTAACTAAGGTCCTCTATTTTCTAGTCCAAAGCAGTTATCTCTATGGTACACTGGAGCCCCTCTATCATGAAAAGCCGTACTGACATATGTGTCTATCTTTATAAAACAACTCTTGTCTGTTTCCACTTCCATTTTGAACTCACTGCCGGTATCTAATACTGGGGGTATCTTTTTGGAAAGTTTTTGGACCCTACGGCGAACGCGGGGCCAAATCAGATCCACAAGCCAGTGCCATTTTGTCAGTCACAAAAGGAACGGAGGATTCATCAAAGACCTTGCTGAGATATGTCTTTAGCGATTTTGATTGCTACATCACAGTAGTCAACTGACAGCGGTAAAATAGTTCTCAGGAAACATTCATAAAATATAAGCTATTGACCGGAATCATATACATCTCTCTTCCCCTGAAGTCCTGCTTCTATGTACGTTGTTCATTACATCGTCTCATTATCCCTCCTCGTCCCTTAGTTACCAACCTTGCTAGCAACGAACTCGGCAGCAGCGCTGGCATCCTTGCTGTAGGTCAAGTGTTCAGGGGTGATGGCAGCAGTACCGGCACAGACACCATCGCCAGTGTGGCAGATGATCTTGACCCGGTCAGCATCGATACCCTGGATGGCCTGTCGCTGGACTATAGAGGTGTTAGTTCTTTGCGATGTATATCTTGTTGCGGGCAAGAACTTACATGGGTCGCCGAAGTTGACGACGGCAGCAACCTTGCTAGCAGTCTCAGCAGGAATAGCCTTGGCCGCGTTATGGACAAGCATAGCACCCTGTGAGTATCCAGACATAACGATCTTGGTCTTGGGGCACTTCTTAGCAGCCTCTTCGACAAGGCTCGCCCTATTTGTATCGTGTTAGTCATGTGATATATACTGCGCATTATGGGACATCACTTACATCTTTGCAGATCCGGCCTTGTCACCCATCTGCATGATACCACCGATGCTGGCAGAATAGTCGACACCCTGGATAGCAACCTTGTCGTCTCCGAGAGCCTTGGAGAGCGCGCTGAAGAAGGGAGGTCCGGCTGCGGTGCCGACATTGCCCATCTCAGTGGTGCCACGGGCAAAGATAACGGTCACGTCCTTGCACTCGCCGCTGAGTCCGTTCTGGGTAGAGCCGCCAGAGCCGCCAAGACCACCGAGGCCACTAAGACCACCGAGACCACCTCCGGAAGATCCTCCCAAGAGACCGCCGCCGAGAGCGGAGTCAGAAGAGCCTGTTGCAGCCTCACCGGAGGCAGGGGCAGGAGCAGGAGTGGCCACAGGCTTGGCAGAAGTCTCTCCTCCAGCAGAGCCACCCGCGGAGCCGCCAGCGGAGGCATCTCCTCCGCTAGAACCACCTCCACCGAGAAGGCCTGTGGGAAGGCTTGGGAGAGTACCAGATCCAGAACCGAGTCCGGAGCCAAGTCCGGAACCAAGTCCGGGGAGACCGCCAGAAGAACCACCACCGCCTAGCAGGCCTGTGGGAAGGCTAGGGAGAGTACCAGATCCAGATCCGAGTCCAGAACCCAACCCGGAACCAAGTCCTGAGCCGAGTCCGGAGCCGAGTCCAGGAAGACTGGGGAGGCTACCTGAAGAGCCACCTCCACCCAGCAGACCTGTGGGAAGACTGGGGAGAGTACCAGACCCAGAGCCAAGTCCGGAGCCGAGTCCAGGAAGACTGGGGAGGCTACCTGAAGAGCCACCTCCACCCAGCAGACCTGTGGGAAGACTGGGGAGAGTACCAGACCCAGAGCCAAGTCCGGAGCCAAGTCCGGAGCCGAGTCCAGAGCCAAGACCGGGGAGACCACCTGAGGAGCTGCCTCCGTCTAGCAGGCCGGCAGCGGAAGCGGTGCCACTTGCTACAGCAGCATCAGTACCGCTTACGGTAGCGGTATCTGAAACGCTTGCAGGTGTAGAAGCATAAGATCGTCGATGAGCAATGGGACCAGCCACTACGAAGGGAACGAGAGCGATGAGAACGTGCTGGGGGAGCATCTTGAAAGATTTTGGGGTTTGTGAGGTAAAATCAAGTAAAGTAAAGCGATAGTGGTTGTGTAGAAGCGAATGTAAGTGAAAGAGAACGAGAACGAATGAACTGGAAGCTCCTGAGCTTGAGAAGATGAGATGATTCTGGAGTTGATTGTTTGGACGTCTTCCTGTCTGGCTTATATGGTTTTCAACACCACCGCTCGAGCCTCAAGTCTATCGACCCATGCATCGCGATAGATTCATCCAAGCCTGTATCATAACCCCCGTCGGCTCGCAAGGTCGTCCAAGTAAGGCAATGTTTCCGTGACCCTCATCAATCTCCCGCGTACTTCGCAACCCAGTATCAGATCATCTCCCTTCTCTCCAGTACGTGATATCCCGGCTGGTCGATCATTCCATATTGAATCCCGAGGCCGCTTTGACATTGTGAAACCGATGTGCTCGTAAAGGGGCACAGATGAAACGGCGGCTTGGGCCGTGCAGCTGAAACCATTGGCTTCTAGACAAAAAGACGAGACAGTGTTACACTGAGATATGGTGTTTTGTTTCTTTCACACCATCTTGAGGCGCATTGGCACGCCAGAATGGCAGAAACGTTTCTTTGTTCTAGCGGCACAGACCGAAATTACAGTCAATACAAAACATCCATTCCTGTTATGGTTGTGCCCGAGTGCTCTACTAGCGAACATCGTGACCGATCAATGCTTTTTTTAGGGGCAGTTTCACTAAACTAATTCGTAACTCACTGACTCGTAGTTTGATTACTGCCCGGAGCATGACGTCCATGTTTCGTCCACATTGTGCGTGACTGATCCACTGGCTACCCTAAAGCAATGAAAGAGACAGATTTATTTATTCTTAGTATTACTATTCCTCACTAGTAATTGACTCTGTCCGATGTTAGGAAGAAAGATGAAAGAGAGGAGGCAGGAGAGAGAAATAAGAAAAGAAAAAACGCCATAGTTCATTTACCCAAACTCCATACAGGACCCGTCCAATGTTCTTTGCCTTCGGTGGAAACAAGCTATAGTGCCTCGGCAAAATCGCACGTACTTCTCACTTTCAAGTCATACAATATGATATGCATAGTATTAGCCTCCCCGCGTGATCTCTAGTGGATCAAATCAATTTGGAGTACTCCCTTTATGAGGCACGAGCTCAACCGCCTCATCAACCGTTTGATCGTCGAGGTGGACCTTGATACCCGCATGCTGAGCATAAACACGAAGGCCGATCACACACACGGCATTCCATGGTTGTTTCTTTCGTTGACGCAGTCGTGGATACATGGGCACGCTATCGCTGTCTGAGCTTGATGAGCTATCGTCAGGCTCAGAGTCCGACTCTGTCGCAGAGGAGCTATCAATGTCAGATTCGTCCGTAGGCTCTGTTGGAGGAGTGAAAACGGGATATGTGTCTGTGCTCTCGTTTGTTGCCCTTCTGCTCTGTACTGGACTGTGTACCCGTGAGGGCACTGGCGATCCGGGGGTTGACGGAGGGCCTTGACGAGGACCGGGAGACGTGGATACTGCGGTCGAGTCTTCCGGATCTGGAGTAGACTCTTTTCTCTTTTCCTCGATGTCTACCTTTGTTTCGTGCGAGACCGGCTCTCTTTTTGGCTCGACTGGTGCTTCGCCGTGGCTCAGTATCCCGACATCGCTCTTTGAAGCATCTTCAGGCCAACAGCCAGGCGGCGCCTTGTCTGATTTGGCTTCGCCGTCAACCTCCTTAGTTTCAGATTCATCCTCGGTTTTCTTTTCCTGAGCTAACTCGTCATTTCTCCTCCTCCCCTCGCTGTTCCTCTCGCCGAGACATTGATTGTACTCGTTTCTCATCTGCACCATCGCCTCCTCCATACGTGCCATTGCTTCTGCCATTTGTTTCTTTTTCTGCTCTTTCTTCTTCCCCTTGATCTTCTTTTGCTTCTCGGTCTCCTTCTTCTTTCGAAGTGCTTCGTCTTCATCCAAGATACCGCCCTTTGCATGCGCCAGGTCGTACTGTAAACCGATCTGGCGTAGCTTCTGTGGGTTGTTGTCTGCTGCCCGCTTGACCATTGCTTGAACGGTTGGTAGAAACACGTACCTCTCGGCCACTATCTTTGGGATGACCTCATAGGTGCCTGGCTCGAGTTCAACTTCGCAATTGACAGATCGACGGTCCCACTGATGCACCGGGCGTACAGAGCAGATGGGCGTCTTTTCGCCAGGCGACTTGAGAAGAAAGTTCAGCACAAATTGGTACTGTCCCTTTAGGTCTGTGAAATAACGATCGTCAAGCTGAGAATTGTCAGTGCCGGTCAGTATGCTAGGCAACGAAACATACCTGTGAAAGAACGATAACCACCATGCCTTCTTCCTTAACTTCGATGATGAACTTCTTCTTAAGATAGCCGGTAAGCCAGGAGACATTCACACTCGTCCACTGCTGAGCCACAGTCCAGCGCTCGTCAAAGAGGCGAGTCCTGTATATCCACTTGAAGTGGTCCAGCATGTCGTTAAAAGACATCCAGAAAATTCCATCATCGCCAAACTGGTGTTGCAGCTTTCGTATCATATGGGGAGTCCACTTCTTGGAGCCGTCTGACCACGGACCATGCCATTCGCCATGCCCATTTTCAGATCTCTGTCCCCAGGGGTTTCTATGTATATGTCAGTCGTCTGTCTGATCTCCCATAGAGCATATCACCAAGCAGCACATACCGAATCTTGACCAAGCGGACTTTGTCACCCTCCTCGTCTTCCACTTCAGCAACTTTGAGGATGGAGTACGCATGTCGTAGCACAATCCCATTGTTGTGTTCATCTCCTGGACCACCGGCGGATAGACCAAAGACGAATTCTCCATCCTCACTATCAGATCCCAACATCTCACGCCACAGACGCTCTTTGCGAAGAACTCTGTTGCCAGCAACCACGGTATTTACACCACCTGTGAGGTCCTCGACCGCGGTACCAGCCCAGCCACCGTCCAGGGCTTGGTAGTCACCATGTACCTTCGCATACTAAAAGGTCAGAGTCGATCATTTCCAACAGAAAAGACAAACTTACTGCTTTCTCTAATAAAGGGAGCCAAGTCTCGTTGGGATCTTCGCACTTGGCAAAGTATAAAGATTCGGAGCCAGTTTGCTTCTGTTTCTTGTAAAGCCGGGCCTTCTTGCCCGTTGCATCGTAGACCTCGCTATCTTCTCCGAAATCCTTGTGCCGTAAGTAGAGGTTATCGTCCACTACCGTAGAGATCCATTCTCCGTCACGATACAGGACGAATCCGTAGACACCACATTCTTCATCTCGTGCGACGCATATCTTCTTCATCAGATCTTTGCGATGAGCGATAGTTGCTAGAGCTGCCAACCACCAGCAGTCACCACCAGCGCCTTGCTTGATATCAGCACTCGAGAAGCCATCAATAGTGAATTGAGGGCTCTCGAAGATCCAGGGTATGCGATGAACGGAACCCGGTCTAGCTCGTCGACAACTATAGTCCTTCCCATTGTGCATCCGACTATGTAGGTTGCGCACTTTGACATCATGCTTAGGGTTTCTCAGCCTGCCGCTGGCCTTTTTGGGTGGCCGAGAATCAACAGTGGACTCAAAATCTGGCGAATCGTCATCACTGTCGCTATCATCGCAGCGCTTTCTGATAATGCCATACAGACAGTTGTCGTAGTATGCTGCGAAGTCGGTCTCTATATCAAAGTCTGGGTCGCTGAACTTGGCATTGGTACGTTCGCATTCTCGGACAACGGCACGAACGCGAGCACGGCATTCTTTAGCAGCAGCCTCGTAACTCTGCGTCGCATTACGGGATCTGGGATAGGACGAGTCGGCGTCGGTAAGAAGCGACTCGTACAGGTTCTGGGGAAAGATAGAGGTGACTTTGCCGGGTGTCTTTGAGTGGTACTTTGTCCAGAACTTGGACACAATAGCCTGGGGATTAAGGAGAGGCTTACGCTTCGCCTTGGCAGGAACAGGCGGTTGTCCCGGTGGAGGTGGTGAAGACATGGTTGCAATAAGTTTGTGTCAAAAATTGGATTGGGTTCGCAGGAGTGAAACCCCAGAAGAGGCCCCCATGAACTCTATATACTCAGCCATAGCCTGTCGATTGGATGTCCCCGTTACTCAAAGAATGTCCCGTCTGCCGGCTGATCCTCAGGTAACAACACGCATCGCCGTGTTGCACATGCGATTGCGCAAAGGATACTGAAAGTGTAGAAATTAGCTGCAGCTGTCTTGGCCTCCATGTAAGCCGCCGCCTGACGGTCCCGTCCGTCGGCATGAATAGTTGAGCGCCGCATCGGACAAGGCTGTGTTGCTTGGAAAGACCTGAAATGGAGGGTGCAATGCAGAAGAAGCGTTGCAGCTATCTAGGCAACAAGAGAAATAACTGGAGAAGCTGAAAGATCACGACTTACTACGTACGTGGGTGCTGATAGGTTGGTAAGACAAAAGTGTCGCTGGTTGAAAGGGCGGCTCTTTCTGGTAGCAATGATTCAAAAAGTTTACTCTAATTCCGATTCGCTAACATCCACACTGCTCGGCCGACTGACTATTGTTCCTTGCAAGGAACAGGGCTGAATAGCCTCACATTGGCTGTTGGAGTCAAGAATTAATTACAAAAGCAGCGAGTTGGGGGCCAAAACTAAACAGTCAGAACTAGAACATCTACTGCATGTCGAGCGGCACGAGGTCTCCAATAACTTGGGTGTGTAAGCCTCAAATCGATTCAAATTGCTAACATAGTCCGCTCTTTCTCTACGGGTCTAGTTTTGAGGCCGTAAATTCATACTCGATGGGGGAATCTTGACTGATCGTCTGACGTTGTACTGCAGTGGTCAGAGACGAATCAAGACCAACTTGAAGTCTGCCACGTCAGCAGACCGAGTGCCTTGTCGGAGCCTATGCGATTAGAAGAAGATGAGGCTCAACAAGAGGCAGAAATGGAGGCCGAGTGAGTATAGGGTGCGCCAGTCGTTGTAGACGTCCACTGCTTAAGTGGGCGAGTTTATGTTGTTCAGCAGCGACGATCTTGCAGCATTCAGTATATGGTAAGTGGAGGCAATAACGTTAAAAGTCAGATTTGACTAGCAAGTAATTAGTCTTGAGAAGGAAGGGCTTTTTCATGATTCTTGTGGTCCGAGCACTTTGGTATAGATGACTGACTCGGAGGCTATGAATAGCCATCGGAGGAATCGACAATCTGCGTAGGGATCCTATTACTGTCACAGTTCGAGTCTGATGCCACTGCTGTGTTGACAGCCTCCACTTGATTCGACGACGGGGTCTTGGTTTTACAGTACAGCATTTCGAGACAGCTCGTGACTCAGAATATCCAGAAAATGGACCAACCTACAAAGCGACAAGGTATACACGGGATCGGCATGTCTTATGCCCAGGTTCTTCCCCTTCTAGGTATCGTTCGAACCAAATGCCATGTTTTCTGCAAACTATAAACTCCATCGCGGAGCCGGATATTCCGGGTCTTGGCCTTCTCTTTTGGCGGTTCCGCACAAGACAAACAATAGACGGGCGGACAGACACGGACGGAGAGCACGGAGAAGAAAAGCTCTTGGTGACGCAGAGAGAGAGACGACAGCATCGGCTCAGCAACGATAGCAGTAACACATGGTTCACATCGAGAGCTGTCAAACGTGTGACTGGGTACAGACTACAGTTCCTAGCGTAACAGCACTGGCAAGGGGTTCACGCCTTGCGGTTCGCACTGCCGCTGTCAAGCCATTTGGGCCAAGCGAAATGCCGTGACAAGGCAAAGCGACATCCGCCCCTTGAGCAATCAGGATCCAAGGCCCAATGATGGCGCTGGCTTGAAGCTTGTTCCTGTTGATGGGAAAGACCCTGCTCAAACTGTCAACGTCAACGGTGAGGCCAGACCTAATGTGGTGAAGAAGGGTTTGTGGTTCTTTGTTAGTTTGGCGGGGACAGGCTACAAAAAGTAAGGCGGAATGACCTGACGATGATGTAATGGACAAAAAGAGTCAAGTAAAGACCCTTGGAAAGAAGAGAATTTATTCTGGAGGCAGTGAGAAGGGCAAAGGTTGACAGAGAGCAGCAACAGCCAGGTACATTCTTTGTGTTGAACCAGCAATAGAAAAAACACAAGATATGCACCGAGTTAATCCCCAGGGGATCGTCAATTACCCTCCATAGACCCTCAATTGATGATTATCTCGCGTTTTCCAGAACCCAACCCCTGCTTTCCCAACCTGCCAAGCAAACTTTGGTGCTCCGCTTCTTTTGTCAACCCCGCCAGAAATGGATCCAATGCTACCTCGAGACTAAAGTGCTAAACTCACTGACTAAAATTGTTAGTACCTAACGTCCTGTCACATCATGGGCACGCCCAATACTGTGCCCTCCGCCTAATACGGTCCTGATGTGCAAATCGAGATCTTCCCTTCTTTCATCTTTTCATCAAATAGCAACCCCCCTGTTTATGAGCGTCATCGCGACGTCGCCTTTCAAAGAGAATATATGTTTCGACCTGCTGTGAAATCCTCAAAAATTCCTTCACCTGGAACCCGTTTGCTATCTATTCCTGCTTGATCCCGTGTCGCCCAGATACCGACCATGGCGACAACTCCTCCCGCGGCCACCACCGCCCTCCAATACTCTCAACAAACAACCTCTGCTTCATCTGTCGCCTCTATGCCACCAACAACGACTCCTGCTCCTGCTGCTCCTGTTCTTCTAACGTCTGCTTCAGAGTCAAGCGATGACGGCACCCGTTTAAGTCCGGCCGCCGCACGCCGTTTAACTCGCCGGAGTCTTCGCCGCACATCACCAACTCCAGACCTCGTTACTAGCCTCGTCCGACCGCCCTCACCTGATACTTTTTATGTCGGTTCTCAGTTCAGCCAACAAGCCAGACAAGACGTCATATCCAGAATCGATCCTTCATATTCTTCAGGTGCTCTGATACCAAATGTCAACTCGGATCTTCGGACCGGACCTCTGCTTCCCCCGCATGCTTCTTCCCTCGGAATCCCGAAGCGTTATGGCGGAAATTGCATCTTCGATATGTACTCGTTGACTTATGTCACTGAACCCGATCCCAATCTGTTCTGTCCCATCTGCCACGACCCTCTCGTGGATCCAGTCACAACTCCTTGCGACCACACATTCTGTTACCGGTGCCTACGGCAAAGCATTGATTCTAGCCCATCCGGAACCGCCTGTCCCATTGATCGAGAACCTCTGGCCTGGCCCAACTGCTTCAGCGCACCGCGCCTCATTCGTACGCAGCTTAATAACCTGGTAGTCAAATGTCCTTACCACGCACGTGGATGCAAGTCGGAACTTCGTCGCGAGGTTGTCGAGGGGCACGCTACTGCGGAATGTCGCTTTAAGGACTTTACCTGTCCCGGCACTGGATGTGATAAGAGGTTACGATCGAAGCCGGCAGATGACACTTGTCCTCACAAGGAAGACAAGTGCGCGTACTGCAAGGGAGTGATCGAAGCCACTGATCGCGAACTCCATCTACTGTCCTGCTCAATGAGCAAAACCCGCTGCGAAACTTGTTGGAAGCTCGTCTATCGCAGCCAGACCAAGGCACACGAACAATTAGAGTGCGAAGGCGCTGTTATCAACTGCCCGTACAGTGACTTTGGTTGCCCAGCTCGCGCCATTAGAGGGCAAATGGATACTCATACCCTCGGCTGCGCATTCCACCCAGACACACCGTCAGGCATGATTATCAGATCTCAGCGGGACATTATTCAGTCTTACACTGATCTAGGGCAACAGTTTCAACAGCTCCAAGCTCGCCAGGAGGAGACGGATCAACGGATCGCCGAATTTAACTCTTCTCTCAGTCGCCGAGGCGTAGGTGACTCTGTCGTGGGAGACAACCGCACCATTCAAGACCTCGACGCTGGCTTCGAAGAAGTTCACCAGAATCTGACACACCTCGAGGCACGGCAGAGCATGTGGACTATCAACCAAATCATGCCCATCCGCGAGGAAGTGACTGAATTGCGAAACAATATCAACATGATTCGAATGCATGTCAACTGGCTCTTGAACCGAAGCCGCGAAGAAGGCCGCATAAGAGCGGCTGCTAGCTCCGGGTCTACGACGACTCTTCAGAGAGACAGATCAGTAGAAGGCCCTCGTCTTTCCGAACGTCGCCGCTCAGCCAGTGTCGAGGGTACAGATTTGCCTCGTCTGTAAAGAACAGAACTGTTTGTGCATCAATTATCTCTGCTTTTTCCTTTTCTTCTTCTTTCTATTTTCACGGCGCATTACGGTTTATGGGATACCCTAGCATCTACACGCAGGCTTGCTCGGAAAAACATCAGTACATTATCATTCGAGCGTGGGGAGTTTCCTCTTTTACTACCTATAGATTTGTTTAATCATACGATTTAACTTTGACATTGTCTGGTCGTAGCTGAAGACTCGTTGTGCGTGTTGCCAAACGTGGATATTCAGCTCCGTCATTCGGAGCTGTCAGTCTGACGTCAGATGTGATTTTCGAGAAATCACAAGAGGTAAAAAGTGCACTGTGTCTAATGGATAAGATTACAATTACCGACAGAATGTCACAGAATATATTTTTCGAGTTTGAGCCGCGTTTCTTCCAAGCATTTAGATGATCTAGGTTAGATGAATAGCGAACTGTCAGTATATCTGCACGCTCACTATTACAGACACAGCACTGGATGGTCTTAAACAGACTGGAATATGCGCTCATCATTTAAGATATCCGAACATGTTTAATTCTTTTGTTCCGTGTATAATGCTGGCGTAGTTCGATAAGCATCAAGTACAATTGTTAAGTGCAAACTGCCATAGGCGATGTCACCGTGGATTATGATTTAAATCTAGAATCAATCAATTCATGAATGCCCATGCGCTTTAAATTGCCGCCGCGAGCGGAGTTGTATAAAGAACGGCGGAGTTTGTGGAAATTTTCCCAAGCAACGCAACACAAATCCATCGGCTTTAAGCACAAGAGAGCGCGTTTCTTTCTAGTCATCCCAAAGACTCATTCCAGTTATTACCAATATCCAATCTCTTTGAGTGTGACCTACCTGTCTTCCAGACCCTTCCAGGTACTCGAGGGTCTCAGGCTTCAGCGCCACACCTGGCAAACAGCCACTCAAGTTCAGCAGAGCAGCCTCATAGCCCCCACACTTCGTCCGCCCAAAGTCTTCCCCACCCTTTGTTCTCCAAGCTCATCCATCATTACCTGGTGCGCTCTCCAGCTCTCTACTACGTATTTGTGAGGCTTGGGTCCACACCTCATAGATATCCCATCTCAGTCTCAGCCTTGCCATCCATCCGAACTTGTTGCTTTCAACATCACCCTTATTGTTTCCATTCGCTGTTGTCATCTCAACTCGCACACGTAATAATGGACCCGAACGAGCAACCATCATGGGCAGGAGGCGATGCCCCGGACAAAGAGAAGATGGAGCAGGCAAGTCGACCTAGTTACGCTGACATATCTCATGATGGGGATGGTATGCTAAGCTACGATCTTTAGATTCGCGCAAGGCGTCTGGCCAAGCTAGGGACATCGACGCCTGTGTCTTCCAAATCAGACGAGAACAAGGCTCCCGATTCTGAATCGTCGAACCCCTCGCGCACGTCAACGCCGAAGCCGCAGCCCGCACCCGAGTCACGGCCCAAGATCAACATCACTTCCTCCGCCCCGGCGGAATCCTCCAGCCCGAACCCTTCCAAGAAGTTAGGGGTCAAGGCAGAGCCGTCCAGCTCAACAGGTAGCTCCCGTGTCGATCGCAAGAGACTGGCATCAGAAATTGACGACATGGCTTCAGCGGACCGATCCTCCCCCAAACCTTCCAACTCCCAGCCTGAGTCCGACGCATCCTATGCCGACCGAATACTGTCCCAGATCTTCCGCGTCACTGTGGATCCCCATAAAATGATCAACGGCCATGGTCAACGGTTAACATTCCTTCCGAGCCTGAACGAGGAGCTGAACGAATCTGGAGAGCCTTTGAGGCTCTCTGTAAACACACTAGATCAGGCTTTGATGGAAGCGGCCAGTAGCTATCCCCAGGACAAGCCTCTCATGAACTACTTCCTGCCGTGCTGGAAGCGTGCTGTCAAAGCGTCGGTTCAATTCAAGACAGCGGAAGGACCAAAGTTCGAGGTACACGAAGAGGCAAAACGTCTATGTATGAGTGGATGTCTGTTCGCCTTGACTATGCCGGATCTTTATGGGTAAGCAAAATTGCTGCGCTAAAAATGCAATCCTAACACTCAAGTGCAGCCGACAACCTAACCCTAAGCACGATACACTCGTGCCCTATCTTCTAAAAGGGGTGCAGGACGAGGGCGGAATTTGCTTCAACTTTATCCAGGAGGCTATCAAGCGATTCGATGACGACGAGGCCTTCCCAGCCCTATTCAACGATGCCATGGTGCAGATCAGCAGCAGACTCGGAGCCATGTCTATGGACCAGGACTACAAGCCATATGTTCAGGTCATGTTGACTTACACGAGGTTTCCCCCTCTGATTGTCAATTTGGCCAAGCATCCATGCTTCAATATGGCACAATCCGCTTCTGGCATTGAGAAGCACACAATTCTGGGCCCCTTCTTTCGCATCTCACCGGTTCAAGGCGAGGTGATCAAGAGTTATTTCCCAGGAGCCCGATCTCTTGATAAAGGCCGGATTGCAAATTCACAGGACGCCCTGCGAATGGTGCTAAGGACTCATCAAGACGATCTCTTTGCCATCACCAACGCATTTATTCGGGCAGGTCAGGATACAAGATCTCGAACATTGGATTGGTTCGCATACATCATGAACACAAATCACAAGAGGAGGGCAATGCAAGTAGACCCCAGAGAGGTTGCTTCTAACGGATTTATGATTAACGTGACCACGATTCTTGACCGATTCTGCGAGCCTTTTATGGACATGGACTTCAGCAAGGTGAACAAGATCGATGACGACTATTTCAGAAAGCAACCGCGAATCGACATTAAAGACGAAACAAAGCTAAATGCCGATGAGTCCTCCGCGGAATCATTTTATGCCAATAAGCTGCCGGGTGAACCCAACTTTATTTCGGAGATTTTCTACTTGACTCTGGCAGCACATCACTATGGAAGTGAAGCCTGCAATTCACAACTCAAAAACCTGGATCGAGATATCAAATTCTTGGAGAAGCGGGTCAAGATAATGGAACTAGAGCGGATAAAGTTTATGAACATCCCAGCTCAGCTTGAACAATATGACAAGGCAGTTAAGAGACATGTCGACGCCCTTGAAAAGAGCATCGCTGTCAAGCTATCTATTGAGGGTGTCCTACTAGATGAGCGAATGCAGAGCACTTCATTGCGCTTCATGCGAATCGTGGCAGTCTGGCTACTCCGTTTGGTGACTCGATCGCAATACAAGCCTGGCCTAGAGTCGAAGGAGATTAAGTCCGTGGCCAGTTCCTTTTACGCTGGATACATACACTGACATGATAATTATAGGTTGCCTCTTCCCGCAGAGAAGTCGGATGTATTCTCGTGTCTTCCAGAGTACACACTACAGAACATTGTGGATAACTTCAAGTTCATTTTCAGGTTTGCATGCCGCCTTCCTGTTATTATAGGAAATATTACTGACGAATTGATAGATGGCTACCCAAGATCCTCCCCAGTGCCGTTGGCGATGAAATGATTGCGCTCTGTGTGACATTCCTCAACTCAACAGAGTATATCAAAAACCCTTATCTCAAGTCTTCTTTGGTTTCACTTCTGTTCTCGGCCACCTGGCCGTTGATGCACCTCAAGCGAGGAGTCTTGGGCGACCAACTTGTTGGCAGCCAGTTTGCCAATGATCATCTTCTCAAAGGATTGATGAAGTTTTACATTGAGTGCGAGTCAACGGGCGCAGACTCTGCATTCTACGACAAGTTTAACATTCGTTACGAGATCTTCCAGGTGATTAAATGTGTCTGGGTCAATGACCACTACAAAAGGCAGCTGACGCGGGAGAGTCGGTTAGTAACCTGTATGGCATGGTCTGAAAATCTTGCTAACAATGGTACAGGGTGAATAAGCAGTTCTTTGTTCAATTTGTCAACATGTTGCTGAATGACGCCATCTATGTTCTGGACGAAGCTCTCGGCAAATTCCCTAAAATTAGAGCTATCGAGAAAGAGCTCGAAGATCCATCAATACCTACAGAGGATCGCCAAAAGAAAGAGGAAGAGATGCAGCAGCTGGCCAATCAGGCCACATCCTTCATGCAATTGGCTAATGAGACGCTTGAGATGATGAAGCTCTTCACTGAGGCCATGGGCGAAGCATTTACTATGCCTGAAATCGTGTTCCGTCTCTCAAGCATGCTCAACTACAACCTCGACACGCTTGCGGGTAAGAAAGCAGCAGCTGAGCTCAGTGTTTCAAACAGGGACAAGTACCACTTCCGACCTATTCAAATTATCTCGGACATTGTCGACATCTATCTCAACCTTGGAACATCATCAGTCTTCATCGACGCAGTCGCCGCAGATGGTCGATCCTACAAGCCAGAGGTGCTAGAGCGCGTCTCTCGCATTTTGACATCCAAGCATCAGAAGGACCCGGCAGTCATTGCGCGCTGGGATAAGCTCAGGGTTAAATTCGTTGATTCCAAGACACTGCTGGACCAGGCGGAACTGGATCTAGGCGACATCCCTGCCGAGTTTGAGGATCCGATCATGGGTATACTCATGACGGACCCCGTGTTACTGCCCAGCAAGCACATTGTTGACCGATCTACCATCGCTCAGCATCTCCTGAGTGATGCCAAAGACCCTTACACCAGACAGGCCATGACTATGGAGAATGTAGTCCCACAGACAGAATTAAAGGAGAAGATCGAGCTGTGGCGAGAGGAGCGCGTACAGGCCGCCAAGGAGAAGCTTAAGAGCGAGGCCATGGATACTTCAGAGGGTTAAGAACCATCCCAGGTGAATTGCGCTTCTTGAAGATGGGATCACTTGATTAGATGTATTTGGTGTTTGTTTCTCAAGATATGGTACATTTGTACTTTGGCCTGTTTATGATGGGAGCATAGGGTCCATTGATGGAGAAGTCTGCATCTGCTGGCACACCAGACATGGTGATGAGCTACGGACAAGAGTTGTAGTCCATTCATAGATGACGAAGATGACGAATTTCCTAACAAGCAATAGCAAGTTGCGTTTCCCATCCGTGAGTTGTGGTATCTATATGCATGCAGGGTATCTCCACCATGTCCTGCCACTATTCCATACACTCTCGACTTATGGGCTACAACTTATGTATCCAAAGTCTTGTGCTCATCGAGAACTTGCTCAAGTTCCTTCAGGATCTCCGCCTTACGTTCCTCAGAACACCAACTTTCCTCAATGGCGCCACGAACGATCCACGCCCAGTCCTTAACAGAAAGGTTGAAGGTATCCTGGACGCGGCAGTAGACCTCCTGTATGTAGGCACCGAAGTAGGCTGGGTCGTCACTGTTCACACTGAAGAGGACACCCGCGTCAAGAAACTTGCGGACAGGGGCGTCGGCGAGCTCGGGCAGGTTGCACAGAGCGACATTGGACCAAGGACAGAAAGTAAGCAGGGTACGATTTGCTGCTAGGCTCTTGAGCAACTCAGGGTCTTGAGCTGCTGCGAGACCGTGGTCGATACGCGAGACTTTGAGGTGCTCCAGCGAAGCGGTGATGAATGACGGGGGCGCCTCTTCGCCGGCGTGAGTGGTGAGATGGGTACCAGTCTTTGCAACACGGGCGTAGACATCGGTGAAGAGCTCAGGAGGGAAAGCCTTCTCACTAGAGACCATGCCAAAGCCCGTCAGAGTGCCATCGTTGAAATGACCGCGGTCCAGAAGAGTATCGACAAGAGCGTGCGACTCGGGGACTGGGAGATGGCGGAGGATACAGACGATGAGCTCAATGGTGATACCCAACTCCTTCTGAGCACGACGTTTGGCAGCTGTGAGTCCCGCAACGACGGTGTCATAGCTAATGCCTCGAGCAATATGCGCCTGAGGGTCAAAGAAGATCTCAGCATGTCGAACATTTTCGCTTGCAGCCCTCTGGAAATACTGGTACGCAAGAATTTCGAAGTCATTCTCAGTAATGAGCACACTCATACCGAGGTAGTAGTAGTGTAGGAAGTCATCGAGGCATGTGAACCGTCCATAGCGCTCACGCAGCTTGTTGGCGGACTCATAGACAGGATCCTCCGGAAGCGCAATACCATTCTTCTCGGCGAGAGAAAAGAGAAGCTCGGGCTCAAGAGTCCCCTCGATATGGAGATGCTGCTCAACTTTTGGCAAAGCTTTGAGGAAGCTGTGGAACTGAGATTTGCACATGCTGACTGATTCTGGTTGATCTTAGAATTTATTGTGTTAAGAAATCCTTTTTGAAAGCCCGCTCACTTGAGAGGTCTAATGATACCTTGCGTATCTTTTTAGCTTCGCTATCGAAGTTATTGATTCGCGATATCTGGTAAGAATTTGCGCCAATTGATCAAGTTCTGATAATGGAACTCAATGCCTAGGCCCAGACCCAAATGATTTGAGCTTTGGCCCAATAGAAGTACGCGTGTCTGCGGGAGCTCCCGGCCCCGTTATAGTCATGGATACATTGCTTTATTCAGATTCACTTATGGGTGCTGATAGGAGTTATCGCTTCAATACCGCCAGTCTCTAGAAATATGGTCATTGCGTCTCGACTTCACGGCAAGGTCGGCCGATATAGACATCTTTTCTTGGCACGCCTGGCAGGCTTAAAAGACTGACAAGAGCCTTGCTGTCGTAGCGCAGGTCGACGTGGGATGGACTGAAAAGGGTGCCTAATTTACTTTTTATTTATTGATTTCTTTGAAAGCCCGCTGATCATCACATCAAGCGCTGATGGCGGATACTAGTTCCGGCCTAGCTATTGATTAGCACTCATGCTAACATGTTTGGGCGGGCTGCTGGCCCATGAAAGCAATGTCAGATACACGAAAGAACTGAATCGTGCTTTGTTTGCTTTTTGCAGCCCATGCTGAGACTAAGCAGGTTTCTCCAATCCCATCCCCAGCCTCTCTATCCGCCATAGATCGTCGATAGTAAGGTGTCGACAGCAGCTTATCATGCCACTCCAGGGTCAACTTCCAGGAATTAGGAACACGACCCCGTTGCAATAGCCACGCTAAAAAGCAACACAAAAAAAAACATCCTTGCTTTCTTGGCTTGGGAAACTGCAATGGAACATCAGGTACGGAGTACGGACACCGTCCAGATAGGCCGACATTGATCAATGGCAGGTACTTGTTGAAAATCCACATTTCAGCACTCTCAAATGCTAGGTAAACAATACATTCGATGACCAAACTCTCGAGTCAATTGATGATGCGCGTGGGTTTTCTGTACTGACCTGGCAACGATGATGGATGCAGCGCCATCCAATACAAAAGCCAAGTTGAGCCGAGTATAGTATTATTCTCTCTTGCCATGAGATCTCGCGTCCTCCTGAGCATGGATTCAGAAGGCTTGGTATTTAGGAAACAAGGAGCAACATCATTCAAGTGCTCAGGGCTTATCGTCCCCTGTAAGTCATATGGGCATGTGAATCCGAAGAAGTGTATTGTTCCATTCGCCTACCAATGCAACGGTACGAATCAGAACGCCCCCCACAATCATCACTGCATGGGCATGCGATTTCGCAACATCTTTGTTAGAGAATTGGAGGCATGTGCTTCTCGGCTGCTCTAGCTTCACATGGACGATACCATGGACATTTGCTCCGGCAAGGAATACTCGGAATGTCGGTGAAATCTTCCACTGTATCAGCTAAAGGTGAAAGCGCGAAGAGGACCGGCCCCCCGTTCTCACCAATATGCTGCATGGCTTAGTTTCAGACACTGCGGGGGGTTGGATCTGTGCCGCCGTGGACGGAGAGCCAAATACGCGCCTTTGTTGAGCGTACTCCGACAAATACACCTAGAATATCTCGCTAGTACTCTCTTGTCGGATGTGAACAACGATTTGGCCTCATCATCTGGAGTGAAGGGTGCGTCATGTGTCGGATGTACTCATGTACCATATAAGAGAGTTGTCAGTTGTCGGCGCATGACACCAGTTCACGCAGGAGAAGATCGGTAGCGTTCGATCATTGGAAGCGATTTAACGAATAACAATCAAGTTTTTCCAGATATTCCAAGACTCCTCCTCGACACCAGTGGCGCCATTCCACTCGGCAGCTGATATAACTGGCAGATGGGTATCGGAACACAAGCGACCCGTAGCGAGCTATATTGTTAGTCCGTGAGTCGTTCCTTGGACTGCGCTCCGGATAGACATGCCCCGTATGTACTACGTAGCAGGTATGTTGAAAATACCCCGTGGAGATATGATTGTGACTTTCATTTGTTCTTGGCATCAGTAAACAGATGGAGCTGGTTCAAGAATGCCTGGGCCATGTGGAACAGGGTACGTAAGCAGCCATAGGGAGTTGAATTGGACGTAAGCCTTTCGCCGATGAAGTGGAGAGAAGGGACAAGGCACCCCAGTCATGGACGGCTAGAATGTCTCAAGAACCGACTAGTGAGCAAACATCGAGTGGAGTAAGCACTCTCAAGTTGGACCAAGCTTTTGTCGGCATATCACCCAGGCAAATAGATCAGATTTTAGCTTGCTGAGGATATGCGGAAAATTGTTTGGGAGACGAGGAATGCGGAACGCGACCCATTTTGCTAACAAGCCCGTGGCAAACGTAAAGAATTGGGATAGTTGTACCCAGTTGGTGGTGGTTCCATGTCAGAATTAGTGATGCTCGCCCATGAGTGTGGTACAGTTGAGCCGTTTTGATATCGCCATAAATGGCCAAGATACCAATCTCAAACAATTTCTTGTACCTTTTGTTCAAGGGGCACAACGGGAAAACGTGGAAACAGTGGCTTCGAGAACGATTTCTACATGTCTGGTCCAAAAACCAGGTTGCTGGATAATGCCCACAACATGAAGTCCTACCATCTATATTACTGGGGCGAATAACAACGTGTGGGTCTTGATTGAAGAAGATAACGGGACCAGTCTCGTCCGTCTGTGAAGTGCAACAGATCCGTCTTATGTCATTGGTTGAAATGATAGGAACATCCATGCAAGTGCGTTTGTGGCTGGGTTCCCCTCGAATAGGAAGGGCTAACCGCTATGTAAGAGGATTAGTAGTGATTCAGCCTGGTATCACAGGGCGAAGAACATCATGTGCTTTTATTGGCCTCTTTTCGATGGAAATGAAAATGAATTAATAAACAGTTGTTGGCGGCTGATCTGCAAGAGCGGATGAGTGTAGCCGATGGTGGCTTACGCTCCCACATAGGGAATGGAACCTTGAGCCAGGTACGTAGGTACCGTAGCCACGAGGCCCCGGTATCAGTACCGAGCCGAGCGTTGTTCCATTGTTCTCGAAGACTGACTGGCCTTCCATCACCAACGCGAGTTCACGAATACTTACCCTTGGTAGTCCAACTCTCACTCGGGGAGAAACAGTCTTGGAACGCACTTGGAACGATTCGATCAAGTCAAGAATTGAGATTTAAAATAATACCGAGTTTGATCACTCCTGGCCTGTTGTTGTTGTGAGCACAGAGTACGTACTATACGTACCTAGATACTGATGCGGCTGCTTACCCGGAGCTTGAGAACGTGACTCAAATTCGTACAGTTCGACGTTGCGCCCTATCGACGAGCGCGGGCCGATGAACGGAAGGCTTGACTTTGAGCCGCGAGCATGTTTGATCACCAGGTTCGTCTGTTCTCAGGTGGCCGTTAAAGGCAGGGGGTCCGTAGACCAGGTATGATGCCCCCAGACGGACACAACAAAGGAAGGGTCAAGCTAGAAAGGAAAAGAGAACAGCCAAGCGTAGTCGCAGAGTGGTGGAGCTATGATAGATAAAAATATGCATATCGGTGTAGGAGCTTGTAGGTAAACATGTTTCTGTTGAAAGTGATATTGAACGGAAGATGGGGAGCACGTACCTGCCCATCTGGGTGCGGTGGATGGGCAGGTAGAGTTGATAATCGCCTCTTGCCTTTTTGCCATAGTAACAGCCTTGGCAGGGGCCACTCAAACGGAAAGACAGGAGTTTATCTTGAACTCTATCTATTTCCAGGAGCTTACAGAGCTAGACGACTGTGGAGGTCGAATATCGTTCTTTCCCACGGTGGGCAGACACAAGCCAGATCAAGTTCGCGTACCTGCGAGGCAGGTATTTGTCGTTGGATAATGCACAAAAAAACACAACATCGCCCACTGAGACCCCTGTAGCGAAGTAAGTTCGAGACAATGGACCTACTCCGTACAACCTTAACCTTACCTGCCCTGTTGCGCTGCTGCACTAACCTGAGGCTCGCCTGACTGGAATCGCGGCGTGCATTCCCCCGCCAATCTTCCATCACCTTCTTGACTCCTATTTGCGACCACAACAATAATGCTTCCACTCGTCGCCTTCGGCTCAATGATACGGTGCGATAGCTAACACTGACACCGTCTACAAGATCGTGGCTCCCTACCCTGGGCTGAATCCAGGACGAATTGACACCCCTTCCACGGTAGTCAGCATCCGAAACCTCAGCCCGTCAGCTCGAATCTCAGCCCACACGGCCCTCAAGCCCCCCAATGGGCCCTGGCCCCTCGATCTTGACAAGGGCTACACACCCGATACTACGAATGGGAGCTAATAAGTTAGGAGACGTCTCCTCTATCACCAAACTCAGGATACGGCACGGTACGATAGGTATTCTACCAAGCAATGCGACATAGCTGTGCTTTGGCGTGCGAGATTACACGGACGCAAGTATGACGACCGAAATCTCACTGGAATTATTGCACATAGCAAAGCCGGTTCGGCTTCGCTGTCTTCGCTGACGGGACCGTCTGTTTCTACTCCACCAGCCGCTGGCAGGCTGCAACGGGTCGCTGTTAGCCCGAGAAGCATGCCAGCTCCTTCAGAGTGAAGCGCCCCTGCCGCCACAAAATACAATGAACAAGCCGTCTATGATCCACGTCCGTGTCGCCGGTTCTTTGAGCTGTATTGCATGCGCATTAGAGGCTTGGCTGAGAAACTCATTTCGTGTCGACTGTATCCTGCTGTCACACTGTCATCATTCTCACCACGCGCTCAGACTCAAGGGCATCATGTCTTTCATTTTGAGTCGATAGAGGTTCAGTGCAAGAAAGCCATTTCAACCTGCTGCGCGGATTGCTCTCTGGACTGCATTTCCATACATCACTGTAGGTAGGTATGCCCCTGCCTTTCGTTACATACAAGGCGGGTCAGAATTTCAGGCCCGCAGAGCACTGTATGATTGTGCAGCCCAGTAGAGTTTTTCTGTCTTCCCCGTTCTTTCATCTGTCTAAACACTGGAAATAGCACAGTACGCATGTCAATTACAGAGGAAGGCGACGTGCTAATGATACGGTCGTTTAGTATGCTTCACTTTAATCTTCGTTCCTGAGACTGATCCAGTATGGAGATGCTGTTTGTCAAGTTATCAATCATGAGGCCCGGCGAGCCGCCCGTCCAGCCCTTCCCTTCCCGGCGATTCACTCGGCTCTAGCCCGAATCCCCACTGCTACCCTGACTGGGGATTCGTCATCCGCTTCCCACCCACGGCGGCGGATATAACCGTCCCATTGGCGAACCGCCGAACACCTGGACAGGGTGGCTCCGTTGAAAACCATCGGACCCACGCCCAGCCATGCTCTCCGGCAAGCCGTGTACCCCAACGGCAGGTTGCAGCCTTCTGAGTCGGTCATCAATCATTGTAAAGTCCACCAGTTCGGCGGAAGCCCTTAAACTGGCCAAGGGCTATCCTTACATTGTAGTCAACATGCCCGAACTACGACGTGAGTGTGACTAGTTCCCGTCTGCATCGCCATCCCTATCCCTGGCCTCAAACTAACCATCGGCTGCTGACGCCACATATCTGGCATGACAACCATGAATCAGGAGTCAGTGAGGTTCGTGCTGCCCAGTCCTCATCGAGCTCCACAAGTCAAGTACTCAGAAGAGCACTAGATGCCACTGAACCATGTTCGGCCGCACAGACGATGTGTTTCAGTTCTGAGACTACACCCTGATATGTTATCGATGATAAACATGTCACTATCAAGTTGCCTCTGCCATTCGACCAATACGAGCTCTGGCTGTTGAATGGCAAGCTGCCACTTCCTGGGGTTTATGATTATTTGTATGACCGGGCTATCAACAATTTCTTGCACAAGGCGCAGTCAACGCTGGTGTTGACTGACTTCGGCGAATTTTCCGGGTCTTTGAGAGAACATGTGCTCAACCGCAATAAGGCTCGCCGATCTAGGCGCGGGGGTAGCACATGGCATCGCGGATATTACAAGTCAAAACATGGCCGAATATTGACCGGCTTAGGACCTCCGGAAATACCAAGCTTTTCCTGGCGTACTAGCTACCGAAGGACACTTAGGATACTCCGCAGTAGCATATCGGACAGTTCAGCGCCAGGAAATAGCTCACTCATTTTGCCATTTGGCCCACGGTTATCCATCAATGCGGTCTTGAAAGGATAGACTTTACAGTTATTTTGTGTATAAAGCTGGGAGCAGTTGGTGCACTGCGTCACTTTAATTAACAAGCCCCGGATCGCACTACGGACCCGAGTTCTGACAACCGAAGGTGGCATACAGTAGACTTGGAAACAAGCAACTGTCTTGTTGGATGAATGGACATGACTAGGATCTGGGATTATGACTAGCAACATACTGTATTCCAGGATGCCCGTCTCCGCTCGAAACACATTAGTGGCATGGCTGATCTCTCAACAGCCCTGCTCAGCCAACTCGTCAAGGGCCTGTCCACCCCTCCCCCCAATTTACCATCGCCTGGCCCAGATAATATTTCCGAATCTGCATTAACGCGCGGAGAGCCCCGGATCACAGACCCCAGCGCCACTAACACGGTGTTGTTGCTGTGCCCAACTGGTAAAGAGCAGCGATATACCTGTCTGCAGGCGCCTCTTCTTCGGTACAGTACATTTCCTCTCTCTCTCAGCCTAGTCGCCGTGAGCCAAACCTAACGACGTCAGCTCCGGCCTCGTGGCCTCGCCTTTTCTTTTCTCCTTCGCAGGCCCTTCCAGAACATCAGACCGCCCCAGGTTTGAAGGCGGCTACTTCAACACCCGGTTGGCGCCCGTCTTTCAGTCACTCGTTCTAACTTTCCCAGTGCTTCGAGTCTCGCATACGCTCGCCTGGTATTGGAAATTCAGACTCGGGTAAACGTTGTGAGCGAGGTGCTGTCAGGTACAACGCTCTGGAGCTCTGCTTGGCCATTTTTTGGCTCAAGCATTGTGGTTTGGGAGACCTGCAATCTATACCCTTTGTCGAACAAGGTGATGAGCCGAATAACTGAATCGGAGCAAAACGGTATCGGGTCACACAGCCTCCCAGCAATTAAGAGGTCCATTCTGGTTCACACTGTTTATTGCAGGATAAGACGTTGGCGGAAAAGATTAGAGGTTCCGTGCAGGGTTGATTGACAAACAAACGGCATATCCTAGCTTCTTCTTTCCGGGCAAAGCGAGAGACGGGAGTTTGCCCACTTTGTACTTGACGACCTGCAGTTTTGTTCAACAGAGGTACCTTTATGCTCGTTGACCGACGCCCCCCTAACGTCCTTTCTGTGGGGGGTCCTCTTGAGGCTTCCTCGACCAACCTCAGTAAAGACTGGACACCGAGAGGGTACCCAGCTATGTCAACACAGCAGAACGTTTATGCTCGCTCGCCCAATCTCTCAGCCAGGTCCTACGACTCATCATCAGTGTCCTCTGCCACCTCGCCAAAGTCTCTGTCCCAGTTCGCACCAGGGGCCATGAATACCAATCCGCGACTAAATGTACCGGCAACTCCCCAACCTATCGGTATACCTCCTTTGCCTCCAGTCAGCCAGGGCTTTCAATCATACGGGCCAATGACCACGTCATCTTCTCTCGGCCATGAATCTCTCGCCTCGAATGAATCGGTTACCAGCACACCAGGCCCATCAGCCTCGCAATTATCAGGGCCACCGGGCACTCAGGGACAGAAAAGAGCATACCGACAACGAAGAAAGGATCCAAGTTGCGATGCCTGTCGCGAAAGGAAGGTCAAATGTGATGCAACTGAGACGACGAGCTGTTCTGAGTGTTCGAGCCGAAATGTAAAGTGTCAGTTCACAAAGGAGACGAATCGACGGATGTCGTCCATCAAGCAGGTGCAGGATCTGGAGAAACAGATGGAAAGGGTCAAGAGGGAGAACAGTGGATTACGGCGCATGCTTCAGGATCGAGAAGGGCCAATGGAGCTCGATGCCGATGGGGGTGACGAGAATGCGTTCAACTTGCCAGCTATTGGATCCGAGCCAAAGCGACGAAAGCGACCAGCTCCTGTACCAGAGCTAGCTCGAGCGAGATCAAACGTGCGCGACTTCTCGAGAGGTATTTGGAAACTTCCCGCCCAGTACCGTGAACGCGCCCCCGTCTTTTTCGACCCTCAACGGCCAGAGCTACCCGCCAGGCATCTGGTGGACCAACTGTTGCACGCTTATCTCGATTCATCCCACTCCATGTTTCCGATTATACATTTCCCTACATTTCGGGCGTCAGTCAATGACCTCTACAACAATAACCACAATATCGGCAGAATACCCCCGGCCTGGCTTGCGTTGTTTTTTGCGGTCTTGGCCACTGGCAGTCTCTTCAGCCCAACCTCGAATTCACAGCCAAACTCGTTTTACGAACCGGCTGAATTTCTCGAGACAGCCAATAGGATGATCGACCCCTGGGCTAATGATTTCACTCTAGACCACGCCCGGGCACTAACGTTAGTCACTCTTTGTCTGAACGAGATGAATCTGAAGTCAGCGGCCTGGACGTGGTTAGGAAGAGCAGTCCGTGTCTCTCAAGACCTGGGCCTACATATAGAATCGGGGCCATGGCCAGTCATCGAAGGAGAGATGCGACGGAGAACCTGGTGGATGGTCTACATACTGGACAGGACTCTTGCAACTGAGCTCAGTCGGCCAGTGTTGATCACTGACGAGGATTGCGATGTGTCGTTGCCAGCCGGAGTTGATGATCAATTTATCCATGAAGGTGGTATGACTGTGCCTGCTGGTTCGGAGCCCCTCACTCATTCTCTTCTCGCCGTCATTCATGTGGTGCGATCGTACTCGTCGCTTCTCGCAGCGCTGACGCCTCAAAACCTGTCCTCGATTCACCTATCAACTCTTGACACTCACTTCAAGAAGTGTCTGAACACGTTTCCCCCAGCCTGTGATCCATCAAGCAATGTGCCGTTGGAGCCTCATTTCCTCTCGCCTCTAGCGTACCTTTTTCATGCCCGGCTTCTGTTACACCGGCATCATCTCGATCCAGGATACCCCCTTGAAGCTCGGATGGCTTCGCTTGAAAGCTGCACACACATCTCTCTCGAGACGGCATCTCTCCTCCGCAGGTCAAATTCAACTCTCTTGGCAGATGGTGCGACTGCCTTGCTGACCACGCACATCTTTCGATGTGCGCTTTTCCTTGTTCTCACAGGCTACCTGGATCCTGCGGTAACGGTAGTGAGAGCTTTGGCTGCTATAGACAGACGAAGGGACGTTACAGTCGCATGTGGACGTTACTTGTCGTTCTTCGTAACAGCTTTGGGAGCCAAACGAGTCGAGTTTACAAGCTACTTGGCAAGGGCTGCGCCACCGCCCTTCGGTTCTTCGAGGCCATCGATCGACCAGACGGCTCTGCTTCAAATGCTTTCCCGCGACGAAGACCTAATCGCGTATGCTTCCGCTGACCTTCAAGCCTCACCCGACGCCTCATGGCTCTGGGCAGGCCTAGAGCGCGAGATTTCGCTTCCTCAAGCATCCTTACCAATCCAGCACTCGTCTGCAGCTTCCAGTAGTGAACTGTTCAGTCCCGAGGCGCGTACAGGGCTAGAAGAAGTTGACAAGAAAGAATGGGGTGGGTGGGCAAGGCTTGAAACTGCTGTGCGTGGACTGGAGGTCGTGCCAACCACGACTCCGACCCCATCGGGCTCGACCTGGACGTTGCCTCCGCCCATCAAGAGCGAAACACCTGGCCCGGCGGTGGAACTCCCAAGGCTGGGTGATGTTCCGCGTTTCGGTTCTGATCTAACGAAGTTGGGAGAGGGCAGCACAGCAGTGAGCCCTATGCCAGGCAGCAGAACACCCAGTGGAAGCGCACCTGTGCCACCAACCAGTAAGGAGCGTTTGAGTATTGCCAACATTATATGAAGTGCTGGCTGGGAGTTATGGAGCGATTTTTAATGTTTATTTATGAGACATGTCTTCCTTGTCTAGTGCTGGAAGCTGGCTTTCTTGCGAAAAGTTGTGAGAGAATGGTGCATATATATAGCCTGGATTTCGATGCATCTTGCTTTCAAATGGCGTCTTGATGATATTCTGTATAGCTGCTTTGAGGTGGTACTGCAAGAAGAGAGTCTGCACAAAGATTCCACGCGCTGCATGAGACGAGTGTAGGATTTTGCATAGCACAAAGGCGCACCTGGCATTGAGTGGGGGAAGGAGGGCCATAGAGTTGTATGCTTTTTGCAACGGTTATAATGGAACACGACTCTACCGTTGTGTGTAGCACAGATGTACTAGACAGGTTTCGGCTTAAGCGATTCTCAACGTTTGCTGAAGCAGTCGTGTAAGGACTAATAACGGACGTCATCGGTGTGAGCAATACTACTGAGGAATTCAATTGGACATTCCTTTACTCAAGTTCAACTTTACAACTCTTTCACGAAGGACATCCCTCATATTGCCCCCGTCGTCCACATACTCGGCCAAGTCCAATGCTTTTTGAGCCCATTGCTGGCTTGAGGCTTCATCGCCCCTTCTCAAGATGTCAACAGCATGGTTAAATGTGGTTATGATAATCCATTCCAAGTCATCCGCAGGGAAAGGTTTCTGCATCTGTAATTCCACATCAGCTTCGAAGATAAACATGCCCACTGAAGGGCGCTATAGAGACCCGGTTTCACTGACTTGGCTTCCCTCCTGTGCGATCTGCACGGCTTGTTTGACGACTTCTAAAGCACGACTGTCGTCCAGGGGAAGGATTGCCTGAAACATGCAGCGCATATACTTGGCAAGTCGCTGGTTATCGAATTGTTCCAGTGAAAATATCTCATTGATAATGAGACGTATGGTGCCGTACACGACTAGAAACGTTGTCAGCTTTTCTTCGCACTCCATCATATTAGTCAACACATACCATCACCTGCAGCTTCACTCCTAAGTAGACAGTCTCCCATCGCCTTGTATATGTTCTCGTCCCTACAGATGCGAGCTTTTCTGATAACCTGCCCGAGGGCGTCCCAATTCTTCAAACAAACAGCACTTTCAAAGTCAAAAACAAAGAGTGTTGACAATTTAGAAAGGAGGTCGTGGTAAATAGGAGTTTTAGCATCATTCCGGGAACACGACTCAAAAATTATATCGAATTCCGAAACGTGCTGTCTCGCTTCAACGTAATTTTGTAGTCGTTCATCTACCTTGTCTCCAGTACGAGCTTGTGAGACAAGCGCTACGGCGACGACAAAATGGCAGCGAGCAGCCATTAAGCGCAGATCAGTATCATCTCCTAATGAGATGTCCAAAGGGTAACAGCCTACAAAGACGAGGCTGGCGCGAAAGATTCGAATCAGATGACACAGCCCCTAGACGTGACTCTTTGTTACACCGATGTTGTAAGCGTTCTTCCGAAACCAATGCAGCTCTGAAATGGTGAAGATCCTGTTGCCCTTTTCGTCTTTGGGATCCAATCCAGCGTGTTCGCCGACTGTTTGTGTTAGTAGGCTGTAAGCCAATAGCTGCGAATCTCACCTCTCTCGAAAATCCGACAAGTTTCTTCCGCAAGTTCAGTAGTTTGGTCGGCCGCTTCGTTATGCTGTGCCTCAATCAAATGAATCAACCGAATGATACATCTGAAAACTGACGGCATATTAGTAGTCGAAGAGTTGCCTTCATCAAATGTTTCAGCTACTGCCTTGAGAGCCTCCAATGTCAATAGTTTGTCACCAACGTGTTGAGCTTCTCTTGTACAGGCATATAGGATATCTTGACACTTGGATGTTCTCGTCAGTCTGCCTAAGAATTCGATACATTGGCGACCCAAGTCATGATCATAGCTTAATAGAGAGACTTTGAACATGAGATATCTGGTGAGGGGCTCATCCTGAGTGCTTTTGGGCATGGCCCGGAAGGCGGACTGTGCAGCCTCCGCGTCGTTGCAAGCAATGGCGCAGAGCAGAAGTCTACGACTGAACTTTCCTTGGTTTGCCTCGCCACTGGCCGAGAAAATAGTATGAAGTGCAACTCGACACCAGAGTTGGGATTCCTGGTACTGCTTTTTGGCATAGCTTGCGTCTAGCTTCTGCCATATGAGCTTTCAACGTCAGTAACATAGAATTGCATTGATTGCTTGGCTGAACTTACTGAAAGGGCAGCACTTGCAACATCGACACCACATTGGATAGCTTCTTGATCAACTCTGTCTAAAAGTTGAATCAAATCCGCCGCGCTTACAGACGCATCGATCTCCATCGTACCCATCCAAACGCGCCGAACAAGAGCTTTTCCTATCCAATCCATGTTGCTACATGGTATCAACCTTTTGAGCATCAGCTCTTCCATCAAGCCGATGGCCAAGCGGGGTCCTCTTGTACGCAGTTCACTGATGCCATGTAGAAGAAAGCCTAGCCCAGCGTCTGAAAGGTCGAGAGATCGAATCAAACGCCTCAATATACTCGCGCAGGCATCTACGTTGAAGACCTCGCTCGGAGAATTTTGGAGGATCTCTAGTTTCCAGTGCAGAACCAGAGGCTTGTCCCCGATCTCTGATTCTAGGAGTGACGCCAAGTTGTCGGCTTCTTGCAAATTTTCTTGAGATTCCGTAGCGAGTAACGCCTGGATAAGCTCGTGGTGGATGGATATTCGAAGTTCGAGCCCCTCCGTTGAAAGCCTCTCTAGCTCTTGTTCATTGATAAGATCGAAAGCACGCCGTAGCCATTTCAGAGCCATCTCGTAGTCATTCTTCGATGAAAGGTCGCTCCCGATGTAGCAGAACGTATCGGCAAGCTGTTCGGCAGAAGATGGATCAAGGTAGCGTAAGAGAGCATCAGCTTTCGAAAACATGTGCTCGGCAACATCTAGACGGCCTTGTTTCCATGACTTTGGCGGTTAGCGAACCATCGAGGGGTCGAAATACCGAACTTACTAAAGCGCAGCGCATGGTGAAATACTCCGCCTCGATCTTTTTAATCTGTGCCTGGTCCTCGGCGGACGTACCTCTGCTTCCTTTCAAACGTTCAATGTAATCAGCAGCCTTGGCCATGCTTAGAAGCGCCATGTCTAAATCCGATGTTTCAACGCATACTCTTGCCAATGTAAGCGACAAGCCCATCATATAAATAATTTCCTCCGTGTTGTTTTTCCCTTTGCCACTATCGTTCTCTCGTGCCAGAGCGCGGGCAAAAAAGGCCAGGGCTCGAGCGCGAACCTGCAATTGAATTCTTGAAGGAGTCTGTAGAAGGTCGTTCCTCCTCCTTTCTTTGATACACTCGTTCCATAGTCTTCTGCCGACATCTTTCAGTTTCTTGGAGATTTCAATTGGAACGAACACACTATTCTTGACCAGAGTATTGGCTGTGGATATGTGGTGATTCGTATCGGAAAGGAGAACGTCAGTCGAGCTTGAATCGCAAGAGGTTGGTAATTTGGACAGAAGATCCGTTGCAAACTCTGCCCGGGAAAAGCCAGGTCAGAATCTTATCGAAATTCATCAAAGGTTCATTCCATACCTATGATTGCCTCGAACTTCTTGACGTGGGCTGTGCTTGACGAGCCAGCTGGCGCCATGACTACAACGGTTGGGGTAAATGAGAGGCACTATAGCACCTGTCGAAGCGCAAGAGATGAGATTACAAGGACAACAAGGTAAGTATTGAAGAATGGAAAGGCTACACTGAGGTTTTTGAATCTTGAGTAAAGTCATGTGAGCTTGCTGAGCAATATGTGAGGGCAGGAGCAACCTGATAGGGATGCCCCTTCCATTCATTGCCAGCACCACCAATTACACTGGGCCTGATGCACCAGCATCTTGGAGAATAAGCTCTTTGCTCTGCTTTTTCATCATTCAAGTCTTACAAAAGGACGAGTTCATATCCAAATTGCTGTTTTTTGCATAACGTATTGGCGAATAAATACACACGCTCCCGGTTGCGCATTTGTGCAATTTTCCTCTTCTTTTTCTTGGTTCTTACTGCAACCCGGAAACTAGACAACACTCCTTCACAAGTGTGACAAGTCATGCGGTGTTTCTTATCATGAAAACAGGTTATGCCATATATATCAACACACCCTCTCTATTGTGCGGGAGGGTCATGTGGCAGGAAATTGCCAACAATCAGAGCTGGCCTAAACAAGAACAATTAGAAAAAGGCATGGCAGAACATGAAGCGAGTTGATACGTACAATTTGTGTTCGTCTCTCCGTATCATGAATGAGAAGCAGCACTTCACAATCGGATGGTTCGATCCAGGGTTAGGGTTCTTCAGGGAGCATGCTGTCAGAAGGGTTTCATGTGCTGGGTCGAAAGCAATCGTGCCAAACTCTTCCCAGTATCGCACCATCGATTCTTCCGTGAGGATCTCGTGCAACGCAATCTTGCCCTAGAGTAAGCGAGCGTTAGCAGTCCATCTCAACAGACCCCCTACGGTTTGATTGACACCATTACACTCAGTCACAAGGGGTAAGCCAAGCAATACTCACATCTCTGAGCTGGGCTACTGACACGCCAATCAACTCTGCCATTTCCTTGTTGCCCCTGAAGATCTCGCCGGTTCTTCGCCAGCAGCATGCCGGGACAGCCATACTTGCAAAAACCCGGTCGTAGTCCATAAGCTGTTTCTCAAACCACATCTCAACGTACACGAGCTCCATATCCGTCAAAGCATGTGCCTTTTCCCGGAACAAAGGCCGGAACCGGTCGATTGTCCGCAGAATCTTCTGCTTGGAGGACGCTGCGATGTGCGAATCGAGGTATGTACCCAAGCGAGCATAGCCCTTAATGTAATTGAACGGCTTGAGCAGTCCAGCGTCGTACTTGGCCTTGAGTACACGCGCCATGCGCTCCTCGGGCGTGTCATTTCCCGATGGGTCGGCAGCTTGTAAATAGTATTCGCGAGCCTTGTCAGCGGGCACAACGCTTCCGGGTCGTGGAATATTCTTGCCCTCAACATTCGGTGGGGGTGGCAGCATCGTTCCTCCTGACACGTTTGGCATGGTGCTTGAACCACCACCCGTGGTGGGGTTGGCGTTGTTATTATTACCAAACCTAGGAAGCATCTCCGACTGACTCTGGCTCGACCTCTTGAATGCCGGACTGTGTTGATCCTCTGGCGGCACACCGCCGTCATCGAGTAGGCTGGTATGAAGGAAGTCGTTGAGAAGATTAAACTCGTGGGTTACCTCTGGGGCAATCATGTAATTAGGATGGTAGCTAGGCATATCATGAAAATTATTTTGGGCAGTCATCCATGCGTCTTGGAAACCCGCAACTAAGTGGCGTGTCAGCGATCTCAGAACAGGAACATTCCCCTGGACAGTCCTAGCCTCAACCCACTATGCTCCGCTCGTGATTGAAAAGTACAAAAGGGGATAGGCCCCGTCTTGGGGCATGACAGAGGGACACAATACATACATTGATTCGCGTTACTGTTGCCGTTGTTCAACGCATTGCCCTGCAGCCCCGAGACTTGGCCGGGTTGCACAATAGACAGCGGGCTACCTTGACCCAAGACTCCCCCGAAAGACTTGGAACCTCGCTGCCTCGTCGTGTCAAACGTTGGAGGTGGTGGACCCATTGTGCTTGAAATGGAACTACGGGCCATGTCGGATTGTGCATCCGATTCATCGACTACAGAAGGGGTCTGTATGCTCTGAGTACTCTGGACACTCTTTGCCTTTTTAGAGTCGGCGTCGCGAGGCTCATCATGGCAAAGATGGCCAATATTGCGCTTGATACATCTGGTACATGGCCTCTCCTGTCCATGTCGTCAGTGGCATAGCTTTAACGTGTGGAAAGGCGAGGCCTCCCCTGAACGCCAGAACACAACAGCTGCAACCCGAGTGTCCCAGAATGTTTTCAGGAATAGAGGCAGGGGCTGCCTAGGATCCTACTTACAAGATCGCAAGTCATATGCTAGACGCACACACATGTCAGCTACGGTTCTCACACTCGCATATGTAACGTGAAAGTCGGCAAGCCGCAAATCTGATCCGTAGGCGCCGCGTGGTCGTACAAGAGTCCACTTGAATAAACAAACAAGCTCTTTAAGGCGCCCAAGGTTGTCGAACCACAGATGGAACCAGTGCAAACACGCGTCGTTGGGTTTTTGGGTTTACACTTACAGATCGTCGGCAATATACGCAAGCTATAATAAAGTGCCCCAGCGATGTCAGCCCAAACTATTCTTGACTCAGACAGACGTATGTGCCCTGATAAGCTTTGCTGCCAGGGGTGGGAGTTAACGAGTTGATAGCTCAGTGAATTGATTGGACGTGATTCAAGATTCTTGCGATCCCAATTATGCTCCATCATGACCCTCACTCCCAACACCCATGAGCGCATTGCGCCGTTGCGCATAAAGAGCCTATACAGCAGAGTAGGGTGCAGCTCTTGAATTAAACGTACCGTGATTGACTTTACGCCGCTTTTTGGTAGGCGTCTTATGACTGCTTGGGGCGGCTGTATTCGAGCTTTTGTCGCGATTCGCGGCCTTGCCATCGTCATCTTTGGCTGGCTCTTGCTTAATGCTCTTGCCCATGGCAGCGGCATTTCGGTCGGTCATTGTTTCCTATGCTCCCATTGGATCTCAAGGTTACGCAAGGCGGCGTCAGGTTCGCAGATCATTTGCGGCTCGCTGCAGCAGTCTTGTATGGTCTATAGCGTAGCCGGAGCGACACGATCCATTCGCACGTTGTTGGCGGCTAGTTTATACAATTTCGATTCCTGCAGTCCTATGCGTGGTTCAGATGCGGGCTTGTCGTGTGTAGCTTGCAGTGTTTCCTCGGTAGAATCGCGCGCGCGTGAAATTGATCCCGTAGAGGGGAGGGGAGACGGGAAGTGGCTGCGCAGGTGGTGTGAGCCAAAACGGTCGAAAGGATGAGATGCCGACAGATACAAAGCCGACTGTAACGAGGCCTAGGAGGTGAATAGATAACTCAGCAGCCGGGGCTATCCAAGGAGGTAAAATAACGGTCGCTTGAAGCAAGCAGTAGTCCAGATCGGAGAAGAAGGTAAAAAGACTGAAGACACCCTAGAAGATGAAGTTTGGCCTTGGCCTGGGCTTAGGCCTGGGGCCGAAATAGGCTGGGTCACGGCCAAAGTTACTGTCTGTGGGGGCTAGAAGCTAGAAACAGAAGCAGCTCAGCTTTTGAGCGAAGTGGGCCCTTGTTGATCAGCCAGTTTGTGTTTGATATTTTGTAATTGTCAGTAAACCCAAATATTGACTCGGCGCTGGTGTTTATCAGTTGGTAATCATGTGAGAAGACAAGGCTTTAACATGATGGGGATGTAGAGGAAAACGGGCAAGTCACTACCTTCTCAAGCACCTGCCTAATGCTCACTCATGTCATTGAATGGATGATAGCGGGGTCTAGGGAAGGTGCCAGTGATGTATTCCCCGGTTACTACGGTGGGCAAGCGGCCGGGACGGGTCCGGGGCAAGATTCCATACCTCCGGGCAATATCAATTACAGATCTTCGTGATGGTGTATTTAGGAACTCACACACAAAGGGCACGAGTATATGCGGACGATTCGACAGAGAGGCTATGGCCCTGTGAGATTCTTTTTGTTCTGTTCATTGAATCCTACAAGTGCCGAGACAAAAAAGCGCCACGCTCTTCTAGAGTGGCACAAGTGCCTCACTGCCCTCAGGCAAGGGCTACCTAGTTAAAGCTTCGAAAGAATGCGTACAATATCAAGATTACACTCAATGAAACCTGTTCATCTTCCATCTATTGACCTCTACAGTCTTTGGAAGGAAGACATCCTACTTGTGTATAAATCCTTCTACCCTTGGGTTAGAATCATCTGTGGGCATGATCTACTTTGTAGGATTCATATCATGATTTTCCAGGGTAGCCGGGGTTTTCCTTCACCTTGCTGGGCTGCTTACCATTGCTTCGGGGCTAAATAAGCTCGCAGCAGGCTGAAACACTTTTCCAAATCAGGCAATCGCTCGTCTGGGTCATCTCTGCGTGGTGTTGTCCGTCTTGGTTGCTAGGTAGGTGTCTACGACGTGTTCATTGAGCTCCTCAATTCCCCATATACACCACTCAAGTTTTCATCCGTAGCAGCCACTAATGCGAATTTCAATACGTACTCATTTGTTTAAATTCAAGTAGTTCTCAGTAGCTTCGCTCCGATACCGGCTCTGTACGGCTATGTCACAGTCATCAGTTAATAGGATGTCCTACCTTAAGATATGATACCGACAATCAGGGGTACACAAACTCGTGAGCAATTTCATTCAATCATAATTCGTATTATTCGCATACAGAAAAGTTGCATCTTTGGTCCGGTCAACCCAGAATTGTTTGGCACATGACCCAAATATCATAGTCCTCAACTGGTATTCTTCCTGACCACCTATCGGTTGTCATTGACCAGCCACATGTTAGATAGCGACAAAGAAACTCTTTTCTCCCTCCTGGGGTACGACCCTTGCCTTACGCATAATCTCATCCTCACACGAAAGCCTGATCCTCTCGGGTGTCGCAGGGCTCTCAAGCCTGAGAAGGTCTTTGCAGGCGTCATCACCAATCTTGGCTGTCACTCCAGCTTGTGTCCTAGCTGCCTTGAGTGCATCTCGAATAGCAAAGAAGACAGAGCTGCCCATGAAGAAGGGTGGCTCACCCACGCCACGGCTGCGCTGGATCGTTCGCAGCTCCTTCCATTCCACGTCTTTGAGGAGAGACACGTTGAATGTCTGGGGAATATCTCGGAAACCAGGAATCTTGTAAGCGCCAGGACCCCGTGTGAAGAGGTGCCCGGCCATTGGACCATTGCGTAGCCATAGCGATTCCTCCATTGTAAAGAGACCAAGACCTTGGGTGAAAGCACCCTGAATCTGACCATAGTCAATCGCAGGATTGATGGACTGACCGACATCCATCTTGATGTCTGCACGCACACAGGTCCACGTTCCAGTCAGAAGATCAAGCTCTACCTCAGCTGCGGCAACTCCCTGGGTGAAGTAAAAGTACATCTTGCCCTTGCCCGTGTTCCAGTCGTATCCGATTTCGGGCGTCTTGTAGAAGCCTTGCGCAGAAAGGTTGACACGGTCAAAGTAAGCAGCATGGGCGAGGTCCTTCATGGTTGCATCAGGGCCCAGTTTCTTTCGATATGGAGCAAGCCTCTCATTCAGAATCTCGCATGCGTTGAAGATGGCATATCCGTTCAGATCAGACGAGGCCGAAGCAGCGGTTGCCGATGCGTTGGCCACCGTATTTGTCGAAGTTTCAGAGATAAAGACATTCTCCAGTGGCACGCTCAACGCCTGTGCAGCAATCTGCGTGAGTTTGGTATGCAAGCCCTGCCCCATTTCAGTGCCACCATGGGCCACTAGAATAGACCCGTCGTGATAGATGTGCACAAGTGCTCCAGCTTGATTCAGGAATAGGGCGTTGAACGAAATACCGAACTTGGTTGGAATTAACGCCAGACCCCTCTTCCTCCACTTGTTGGTCCGGTTAAATTCCGTCACCGCGTGCCGGCGAGCTTGATACATAGACTCTTCTTGCACCTGCTTGTACATGAGAGGCACAAACCAATCTCCCAGGCCTTGTCCAAAGTGTGTTTGGCCCTCAGTCGTGTACATGTTAATTTGTCGCAGTGTTTCGACAGGCATTCCCAATCGGTCAGCCACCTCCTCCATCAAGGTTTCAGTGATGAACATGCCCTGAGGTCCGCCGAACCCTCGGAAAGCCGTATTAGACATGGTGTTAGTTTTGCACAGTCGTCCTCTGACGAGGACGTTAGGAATACTATAGCACCCATCGATATGGGTCATTGCTCGCTCCATCACGGCTGCACTGAGGTCGAAAGTCCAGCCAGCGTTGTTGAAGACGTCGCACTCCAAAGCCTGGAGCTTGCCATCTTTGTTGATACCGACCTTGTATTTACCAAGGAAAGGGTGTCGCTGGCCACTCATGACCATGTCTTCCTCTCGTGATAGCATATATCGGACGGGTCTCTTTGTCTTCTTGGCCGCGAGCGCCAACACAGAGCTGAGTACCACGGATCGCGTTTCCTTTCCACCGAAACCACCACCCATGCGCTTGACACGGACGACAACCTTATTTGCTTGTACATCGCACACTCGCGAAGCAAAGACTTGTCTGTTCAGAAGGTTAGATATAAAATATTAAAAGAAAAGAAAATAGTAAGGACTCACGTCTCATTGGCATTCTGCGTGCTGGAAAAGATTTCCATCTCTCCGTCCTCGGGCTTAGGAACAGCCAGACAAGCATTTGTTTCAAGGTAGAAATGTTCTTGGCCACCCATCCTCACTGTTCCAGTGAAGATGTGATCGCACTCCTTGAATGCTTTCTCTGTGTCTCCATTTTTGAGCTCCCGATAGTACTTATGGTAGCTGTCGGCTGCAATGGCGTCTTCTATCGAAAGCACTGTTGGCAAATCTTCGTAGTCGATCTTGACTGCTCGAGCTGCCTCCTGAGCCCGCTGAGGAGAAGTTGCCAGAACAAGTGCGATGGGCTGACCAACGGTCAAGACCTCACCTTCGGCGAAGAAGACTTCATCGAAATGTGGAGCGCCGAATTTGTTGGCTTCAGGAGATGGCATATCATCTTTGTCGATAATATCTACCACACCTGGAATGTCCATAGCATCCGAGTAATCAACAGAAAGGAGCTTAGCGTGTGCACGTTTTGAAAGAACATAGCAGGCATGGAGCTCATTCTTGAGCGAAGGGATATCGTCAGTGTACTGTGCCTCGCCTGTCGTCTGCTTGAGGGCCGCCAAGTGAGGGTTAGACTTTCCAGTCACTTCTTTCTTGTACGCCACAGCAGCATGCTGATCGACTTCTCCTGTTGAGATCTCTCGCTCAATTTCGTCAATTGCTTCCTTGTCGACCTGCTCAGAGCTTCCGTCCAGTATCGTAAGAACGTCATGATAAAACCGATAAAAGAATCCAAAAGCCAACGATTTTCGATAAGAGGCCATTCCACCTGGAACACTGAATTGCAGGTCAAAGTCGCGGCCAAGTGCATTCATTGTTCCCTCGAGGGTATCCAAGTCGGCGAAACGCCTTCCAACAAGGTATTCCATAGCTAATTTGGCGGCGGCTGTCATGGCAGCCATACCACCGTAGATGAGATTCGCCTCTTGAACAACACCTTCATCATCCAGACGAACCCTCAAAGCTCCGGTAACAATTGCAATATCATCATCTTTTCTCTTGGCCTGCTTGTACGCTCGGAAGTACTCGCCTTTGCTATGAGTAACAGGGATACGTATTGATGCAATGATAGCATCTTGAGCTAGTGCCGTCCTTCGGTAGCCAGTAAAGAACTGAGAAACGGGAATTTCGATTTCTTTGGTAGATGATTTCGCCACTAACACAGCATTCGCAGCCCATAGCACAGGGTTGAGATCCGATATTGGCGATGCGGTGACCAAGTTACCAGCTGGAGTACCAACATTTCGAATCTGCCGGCCAGCAAAGAACTTGAGTTGCTTAAGCATGGCCTCAAAGACCTGGGCACGCTCCCGCCCATAGTGAGGAATAGCATGTTCGCAGATGCTTTCTAGGTCGGTCAGAACAACATTACCCCCAACCTCGAGATGGTCATCCTTGAAACTGTATTGACGTAACTCGGCGATATCACCAACGTAAACCGAGACGGGATATTCCAGAGCCTTGAACTTGGTTTCGATTTGAGTCTCTGTGCTGCCGCCAATAATCTTGGCCTGTGGGTGAGCACTCTTGATCTGCAGGAGCTGCTCAACAGTGACGGGGCGATACCATCTCCGCCTCTTATTTCCGAAAGCTAGAGGTCGCAATTCATGTCTCTTCAAAGCAGGGGGGAAAATAAGCTCCGTATCTGGATTATACTCGATGAATCCGGGTGGCGTGAATCGCTTGATAGGTGCGTCGTCCAGGTTTGCCTTGTCCATGCAGCAACCTCCGCTTGGGGGGCCATTGCCATTCTCCATACAGCATCCGCTGCCGCCCGCCTTTTTAAACTTGATGCCGGGCTTGTCAACGCTGAAAGTTTGTGCCGCATCGAGAATGGAACGGTAGCCGGTGCAACGGCACAAGTTACCGTCAAATGCTTCCTCAATGTCATCTTTGGAAGGAGAGTCGTTATTCCGTAACAAAGCATACAAGCTCATTACAATACCGGGAGTACAGAAACCGCATTGACTGCCATTTGACTTGGCGATTCGTTCCTGAGTTGGGTGAGGTTTCTGGGAGCTGCCGATACCTTCAACAGTAACGACATGTTTTCCGTCTAAACTGGCGAGAGGGGCCAGACAAGCATTAACGCTGGCATGGTAGATTTTTTTAGTTGTTGGGTTGTACTGGCTAATGACAATTGTACAAGCTCCGCAACCACCTTCGCCACAGCCACTGGAGTTATTAGCATTAGATCACGAGGGGGTGCTTAGGCTTGGGGGGAGGCGAATGCTTACAGTTTTGTTCCTGTGAGGCCGATTCCTCGCAGATAATCCAAGACTGTGACCTCTGGATCTATCTCGTCTAGAACGACTTTTGTTCCATTGAGATAGAATCGGAGTGTGTCGTCAAATTTGGAAGTCAGGGTTGCGAGGGGCTCAGGGTTTGTTTCCCTAACGGGCGATACAGCGCTAGGCACCATGACACTGGGAGATGGGAGTGATGATGAGTGTTATTTGGGGAGAACTTCCAAAGAAACAGAGCAGGAACAGATAGAAACCTTTTGAATCGAGAGATAACGGGCCTTTTAAGGGTTCTTATCAGAAGTGTAGCGCTTTAGTTGTACTGTTCTTTAGAGGGGAGGCTCACGAGACATGTGGGTGGTACCGGCCAGGATTAGTTAGATAGCGGTTCAATCAAGTGTTTGTCCCTGTGTCGTACCTAGTAACAAAAGCAGCTGGGCCTGTTGTGACAGCACCTTCCCTTTTCACATCAAGATACGTTTGATAGCAAACAAGGAGCGAATGGGAGCACGGATTATGTATGTTTGGGACGTGTCAACGTTAATTCGTTGCCACTGATAAGCCAGATTCACACGCTTCATTGAGTATCTGTGCGGGGAAAGAGCCTCTACCCCACGATGCAACTCACTAACGGCCGGCTCCGCGTCTCGATAGGACAGTTCCACAGTCGGCATCCTCCACTTTCGTATCGGAGTTCAGAGTGTTTTTATGGTGATTTGTTGAGCATTTTCAAGCACGGATACTCTGGAATAAATGTAAACAACTTAGCAAACCAGTCGGAGAGTTTGTCCAGACCAGGCCCGATTTATCAGAACCGCACGAGTGCACCCACAATGAAGCACTGATATATGCAACTGTGCTGCAATGAAAATGACATAAATGTATTTCATCTATGTAACTCACCCAAGTGATAGCCGAACCATTTTTATCTTCCTTCATTCTCTATTCAATAGCAGTGTCTATTCCTCAATATACTTCTTCAACCCTCGTAGTCTTTCCTTAGCCTGCTCCAAGACATCATCGTTCTTGCATACAGCAAATCTGATGTAATTCTCCGCCAAGTGAGCATTCTTGGGCGTGTAGAACTCTGTTGGAGGGATGGCCGCAACACCAATCTCCTGGATAAGGAACCACGCCAGTTTAAAGTCCCGCGGGCGCTCTGCAACATGGGGCGGGAAAGGGTAATCCTCTGGCAACTTGACCTTGGCCATGTTAACGAGAAGGAAGTAACCGCCCTCGGGGTAGGTCACGGGTAGCTGAAGCTCCTCAAATACTTCTTTGAGACGGTCTACTTTGGACTTCATCGCTTTGATGGTCTCATCCCAGAAACCATTCTTGTCAGCCTGCTCAAAACCAATGGCAGAAGCTTCTTGGAAGGGAGCGGGCGTGGAGAAGCAAATCCGTGTGTGAGCCGCAATGACGTGCTGGATGAGTTCTTGGGGGCCAATCAACCAACCTGTAGAGTATTAGCAGATTAGTTCGGCACAATCAGGAACTATGCAGACATACCGACACGCCAGCCAGTGGCATAAAAGTTCTTTCCGGCAGAGCCAACCGTAAGAGTGAGCTTTTCCACCTCAGGGGAAAGGGTGGCGATTCGAGTGAACGGCACATAGAACAGGCGGTCATACACTTCATCTGACAGGATGATGGTTTGGTGCTTGACGGCAAGGTCGGCAATCCCTTGTAGCTCTTCCTTGGAAAAGACCTTACCAACAGGGTTGTCTGTGGGATGTTAGAGCTCAAGTTAGCACAAAAGGGGGGTTAAGTACTCACGGGGAGTATTAATGACGATCATCTTGGTGCGAGGAGTGAAGGCCTTCTCCAGTTCCTCAAAATCGATTGTCCAGTCCGCAGCAGAAGAGTCCTTTGTAGCTCCCGTCTCAGGGGGGTGTAGAGGAACATAGACAACCTTACCACCGGGCATCTGGATATTGCTGATATACCTATTCACATGTTAGCGAATGGTTCAACGCAAGATTGGGTCCACTCACTGGTCGAAAAAGGGCTCAAAGACAATAACTTCGTCACCTTCCTCGATAAAGCCCATAAAGGCACTCAGCATGCCCTCATTTGCACCCGTGGTGATGGCAATCTCAGTCTCGGAATCCAACTTGCGGCCCCAAGATGGTGAGTACGCATCTGCCAGGGCCTTCCTCAACCGCGGTCGTCCCTTGGCCGGTGCATACTGGTTGCACTCGACACGGTCCAAAGCTTCCTTTGCAGCATTGAGGATAAAGTCAGGAGGGTTGTAACCAAAGAAGCCTTGACCCAGGTTCACAATAGGCTGAATAGGTGAAGACGCAGCCGCCTCATTGATCATGGACCTATTCCCCGACCGAGTTAGGAGCCATGATCTATAGCTGAAAAAGAAGCTCAGAGAAATCTCACCAAACATCCTTCTTCTGACCCTGCACTCGGGCTGCGGGCTTAAGTTTCTGGGTTTGATTACTCATGGTGCCGACAGTGCTTGAGAATCCTCTGCATGAGTGAAGAGGGATAAGAATGCGTCGGGATGCAATCCGCACGAAGTGTGAGGGGCGGCTTGAGGTTAATATGGAGCGTGACATTAACAACGATGAAACCCTTTTCTGCATTAGTCAGATCTGGGATATTGACAGTATTGATTCGTAGGAATTCCTCCTATAACTTATCAGCAAACAGGATCACGTCTTTTTCAATTGGGTCAACAGCTATCTTCTCTCCGCAAGTTACGGCAAGGTCCCGTTGCGACATCGCCGTGACCGGGAGATATATCGGGATGACTAATATTTTAGTGGAGAGCCTACGGCTACATTAATCGCGTCATTCTCTCCAACGATGAGCACTCTGGGCTGTCTACAGCCTATCAGAAGATTGGAATGCCTGGACTGGGGTAAATAAAGGTTAAGGAAATTATTACTGTATTTAGTATAGACTAAAGATCCAGGTCCAATGTTTTCTGCCATTTGGGCTACAGGTCTCAGGGGTTACAAGTCCCAAAAAGTGGTCCCGATTATACCAACTTTTGCCACTTATTGTTTTATATATCAATTTAAGAACTATTCATTAACTTATATAT
>JAAGWP010000594.1:0-11641 GCA_013266165.1 Fusarium graminum
CTCTGGTAAGCCTTAAGGCTTAGGATAGGCTCACAGCTGAGACGGAGGCTGTGCCTCTGGCACATACATGTAACTGTATAATCAATGGCAGCTGCAAGGTACACACATATCTCAAATCACCAGAATGAGTTTTTACAGATTGTTTTTTCCTTCCTTCTTGGACGGAGACTAGCTGGGGCAAACAGGTTGAAAATCGAGAGAGTCATCCACTACCTTATTTTCTGGTAGAAAAAGGCAATGAAATGGGTCGCATGGTTTGCTTCACGAATACATAATCCCTTGAGTTACTGAATATAAAAGAACACCCTGCTTCCCTTCCCATTTTCACATTGTCTATTGTTGCCAGAACTCTCTTATACCAACTCTATTATTTAGAAAGCCAACAGTAGACTCACGCATACTTCTGTCGAGACTTCCCATCCTACAGCCCCCGTCGAATATTCGCCTGTTCAGTCATCAACCCTTGGAAACCCTGCACTGCACCAACGCCAGATCCTTCCCGTCCCTATTTCCAACATGTCAGCCTCCACAAACTCAAACAAGTAGGTTCTGACAATTAACTATTGCCCTCATATTCTTCCGATATTGATATTTTCGTCTCAGGTGCGTCTGCTCGGGCTCCAGTAACAGCCGACCCGGCTCCTCCACCTCAAGCCGCTGCACACACTGTGAACTCCAGCGGCCGTCTCCACCTCCGAATCGCCCCGCCGGCGAGGACGGCGACAAAGGAGCCTCACTCTCGCACTTTCAGTACTCCAATACCGCTACCAGTCATAGACCTGCTTCCGAGGAAGACCCCTTGGCCAAAGAAATTGACGCGGAATGGAATCGGAGCGCGAAACTCCAGCATCGCTTGAAGCATTAATGTGCCCAAGACAAGCTGAGAAAGGCTCTGAAAGACAAAGTCAGAGCGGATAAGGCTGCTCACATTGGATAAAACGGGTCTGAAGGCATCACAAACAAGTACAATATCAAGCGTCGCGAGACAAGGCGTATCACTATCGGCATTTCTTTTGATTGGTCTTTCAATTTTATTCTTATTCGTACTGCTGTTCTCTTCCTTTCAACCATTATCTTTATTGCATCGTGGGACTTCTGTCGATAGCGCCAATCTAGACAAATCATGAGAATATAAACAGAAACTTCGAGTTTTCATACGTGTATGAACCTTTGAACTTATGGATAATGGTTCATTCACTACAGCCTCCGTTCCGTCCTTTGTTACCTGCTTCATGCTTATGCAACGGAGCTTCCTCAAACATCATTCTGAATACTGTATAAAGTCGGTATCGCCACATCATCGGATCGGGCCTCGGGGCGCCGGGCTCTGCTCCGCCGTCCGAGCGGGAGCACCCCCCCTTCTGTCGACCAGAGAATCGGTAATGGAGGGGCGGGTGGACGATGCGGCAGGTATATTCCCTACAGATTAAGGTAATCAAGCAACGGTTCGGAGAAATAATTAAGCAAAAGATCAACGTAACCTTAGTGCTTGAGGGCTCAGTCAACGTTACTTTATTCCACACGCCCCCATGGAACCCCCTGCGATCTGTACCAGATTTGGGCATTGCTTCGTCCATCACATCCTTCTATTGGGTCAACTTTTGTTTGATATTGCACTCTTGCCATTATACCACACCTCATTGGCTTTTATTCCCCTGGTGCCTTCTCCGTATCACACTGTCATACCTGACTTTGACGATGCTGGTTCCTCTGTGGTACCTGAAGTGTGGCATCATGCATAGTATCTCATCCAATCCTTACTTTTTCTTCTCTCTTTCTTTCTTTTCTCATCTGATTGTCTTTGCTGGCATGGTCATGGCCTTTTCTTCTCATTTTCTTCCCTGTCTTAGTAAGTCTAAATCTTTGGCGCGAGAGCAGCAAGATATGCACCGACTTTGTGCTATGTCCGTTTCCATCGCGATGTTTGAGTGACCTCATCATCCATCGCAGCAGCTAGTATCATCCAACAAAAAAAGATCAGAATCATGCAGCATTTGCCCAGAAAAGGTCCATCTCAATATATTCTAACAGTATAGACACATTCGACGTTGCAGAATTGCGACCATCCTCGCCTCCTTAGCCCTACGCCACCAGCCGCAAATGCATTACACTATATGCACCCTCAACAACACAACCAACCATCTCCGCCCGGCTTGCTCGCTTCCATAAACCTAACAATATGCAAGGTATAATCATACCAACAGGAATAGTACATTTGGTATCCTCACAGACACAAAATCTTGCTGCATCAAGAATTCATACAACTAAAATCAAACAAAAGGCTATGCTGAGGCGCTCTACAGGCCTATCGAGATCAGCTACTTGATTTGCTACCAAGGATAGCTCTATCGCGGATGTTCTGTGGTATCTGGCCTATCGATTAAGCCACCAATATCAACCCGGTTTGATCTCTCCTCTCGTGCCCATTTCTGCTCTGTGGGGGGTCGTGGTGCAGGCAGCTCCGGCTGAGCTCGGATTGGCGGAAGCTGAAAGGCTGCTTGTGGTCGGTATGCGGTCGTAGGATGTAACTCACTTCGTGGTACATTATATGATGGGGGTGCTCCATATTCCGCATGGCTCCCTGATGAAGCATACGGTGTTGCACTCGCGCCAGTAGCAATCCCAAGACTCGGGTTGGCAGGTAGCTGTGTTGAAGGGCCCGCAGCCGGTCGAGACACTAGCGGCACTTCGTTGAATCGACCCCTCGAAATATCAAAATGGGGAGGAGCAGAAGGGACTGGCGTTCGGTATATCGACTGTGGTGTCGGTGGCTGGGAACCATACGGATGTGCCGCTTCTCTCGTAGCAGGAGAGGAAGGCAAGGGATACGCGTGCCGCAAAGGTATGCCGAGTACCATGACTACGAAGTAGATTGTGCCCTCCTTCGCAAGCCCGAGCCGGACAGGGTATTGCCTAGATTGTCCGTCGGCAGCCCTGAATGTTAGGTACTCGTGTCGATCAAGCTGAAATCTTCCAACTTCTTCCGCGCCAAAGCCAAGGCCCTGGATGATATGGTCGAGTCGAGAAATTATTGGAGGCAGATAATTCGGTTCCTTTCGTGTTTGCTCCTCAATCAGCTGGCTTCGAATCGACACGACCTTCTCTCGCTCTGCCAACACAACAGCTTCGCCCAAATTTTGTCCTTGAAGATCCGCTTGGCCAACGGCCTCCATGAAAGCTGGCGATGCCTTGGCAAAATCCATCTTCATGTTTAAAAATGCAACAGCATCGGGGTTGCGAGGTCCGGTCGATAAAGGGGGTGGGTAAGCGGGGGCTTCCATGTTTGGATTTCGGTCGGGATATCGTGGGTTTATGTGTTCCCTGGTACTGGGTGGTTAGCTAATCAACAAAAAGGTCAGTATGGCTAAAGATCTGTCTTACCCAGGCCCCATTGAAGCTCCCGAAGGATATATACTCAACGGCCGCCTTGCCGTGGCGTCTTGCGGATGAGGAAATCTCGATGGATCGTAGCGGGCTTCACGATCATCTCTCAACCGCGGCCGACCCCTTTTCTTATGTTGAACATCGACGCATGACTCCTCCTTCCCATTTGTGATACATCTTGAGCATGGACGTTGCGCTATTTTCCAGAATTAGCTGCGGCACTGTTTCCATATCAAAACTGTACGCAAAGAGAGCATTCCGCGTCGTTCAATGTCGATGGATGCCGTCAACATGAGGGAGCGCCATCGAAGACGCAAGTAGAGCTTCATCTCTCCCCGTGCCTCGAAGCAATCACGTCTGGATACAGCCACCGACTTGCTGCCTATGGTGTACAAATACGTTTTTATCGAAGCCCACATCAAGTGTTATAAAAACACCACAACTATTGCTCGTCTTCGAAGAGGCCACAGGTGGAAGGAAAAAACGGCAAAACGCGAGAAGAAAAGAACGATATAAAGACATACCATCACAGCTAGCAATAGGTTAGCACATCAGGTTTGGTGGAATCTGCAAAGGGAACTTATTACCGAAGATGTGCTCGTTTACATGGGACACATGCAGAAGCAACATGCCCTTTGGTTTTTCTCTGCGACTTTGGCGAAGTCATCGCCTGATTCTCGACGGTTGAAGGTCGAGCTGAGGATGTGTACGGAGAAATTACCCCCTGGATACCGGAGGGAATATAGTTCGTTTGCTGCGACATGGGGGGTGGCCCTGATTGAATGTAGGAAACTGGTCGAGGTGCGGGATCGTCTGTCCTTCGAAAAGAGTATGGTGATGCATCTGGAGGTCCTGCTTGAAACAATCGAGGTAGTGTTGTTTGCATATTGACATGTCCTCGATGGTCAACTGGCAACTGTTGGTTTAGATTACTCCAATAAGCGTCAGGCTGGTTAGAAGCTGAGTATCCCAGCGGTGGTTGCCCACGATCACCAACGTCCTGGGATGGTTTTGGGGGGAGGGGCGGAGATCCTGACATGGGGGGAGAGGGATATGCCCGGTACCGAGCAAAGGTGTTGTGCTCTGCACTCTCGGAGACCCAGGCCAAATCCAAGGCAATTCGTGCCAATTCTGAGATACCGCGACGTTGGCCGAGTGGAATAGATGTTGTGGTAGAGAAAGGTCCCTTGATGACCATGGGGGCAAGGTCGCAACAGTATGAATTGGCTGGAAAACACACACTCCGGCCTCAAATAGCCACAGCGAAGAACTTGTTCGGCCAAGAACTAAGGTTATCTCCCAGTTGTAAGCTCGAGATGATGGCCAGGACTGGTGTCTTGTTGTTGGCAACAGACACCCCTCAAGTACTAACGAACGTGGACAATCAATATTTCAAAATGTCTTCAGCTGTTTCTCTGGCAGTTTCCTACCGTTTGGAAATATCTATCACGTTCAAGCTGCAAGGGTGCTGAGTTGATTGGGAAGAAAATGCTGCCCCGCTTCCAAGATCTGCGGAGCTGAGGTGAATGAGAAGTAGAGGAAACCCAGGATACTCGGAATAATGATCTGGTGACAGTGGTGGTGGTGGAGGAATACCGTGGTAACAACCGAGGGATCCAAGAGACGACAAGCGAGTGTCAAGTACGAGGAGTCGGTCGTGAGACGAGATGCTGCACGGTGATACTACAGGATGGGATCTTGGAGAAGTCTTGGTGATACAGCATGAAGCCGTGCAGTTGGGAGGTCGAGACGGAGGCGGCCAACCGCAGATAGTCAGGGCCGGAACCTGAGAGGCGGAACCGGGCAGGGCGGGTAAGTAGGTGTCTTCGGGACCCTCGCTGGCCGGAAGGCCGTGAATACAAGTAATCGGACTGCGGATGGAGGGTGCAGTTGACATACGTTGGGCTTTGGTGTGATTATGTATGCACTAAAAGCTTCTCTCTGGGTGGGCAGCGCGACTGAGATGCAGCTGGGATAGATCAGGGTTGGTGACAGGGCAATGGAGAACCCTGGCTAGGATTTTAGAGTGGCTGCTAAGTCAATCAAGGATTGCGGTAGATTTCCATAACGAGAATTCTCCGCTTGCCTGGGCCAGGTCATGCAAGGTGCACTACAAGTCGACCACAGTGATGATTTGGACGCAGAAGCAATTATACATAGTGTGTTATGCATGAATTCTGGTTGTTGGCAGGAGTGGTCAGTGGTACAGTATCCGTGGATGTAGTAGAATAAGAAAGGAGGAGCGGCATGCGTCGCTTGTCGATGTGCACCAAGAGAATGGTCCTGATAAATCGGCCGAGGGTGTACGGATACTTCGAATTACGATAGTGGGGGTGTAAGGCAAGCTCAAAGACGAACAAGGGCGGTCGAGGAAGATATTGAATGGAGTGGGAGAGCCGCCGTAGTTGAAGTCGGGCCAGTGCCGACTGGCTGGGTTTGATATCGGCTGTCCCGAAAGAATGGTATAAACAGAAAAGGGCGGCAAAGAAAGACCACCCAACAGCTAGGAAATGGCTAACTTGGCTAGCAAGCGCGGCAACTGCTAGTAAGGCAAAGAAAGTACCCAAGGGTCGTTTTGTCAAGGAAAAGGACGAGAATGTAAGCCGCAGACAGAGGCCAGGCCTAACGCTGAGACTAAGACTGAAGCCAAGGACATATAGATTTCGATGCCAATATGATGTAGATGCAGATGTAATCGACCTGAATCTGGTTGGTACGATATCGGAATCTTGTCTTGACTTGTCTCGTCGTGAGTAAGGGCTCGCGCGATACAGCAGCCCAGTCCAGCCCGGTCCAGTCCAGCCCGGCCGAGCTAAGCTAGGGCCGTGAGTACATACTTCAGTGCTTGTGGAGGTAGTCTTGGTGGATGCCCGTTGTGGAGGTTGTCGTGGTGCTTAACGCCCGGCCGAGGGGGAGGGGTGTAGCCAGGAAATCCTTGCAGATATCCATTACCCAGTAAACCTAACCCAAGCAACTACAGCTGCTTTTGGCGTCAAATTACTCGGTAACTCAACGGAACTGCATTAGAAGGGAAGAAAAGACAAAAAAGATGTAGATACCTAAATAGAGACATCCTTGCTCAGGGATCATGACAAAGGTTTAAATTGGAAAACTGGAATGAACAAGGTTTGTGTACTGTTGGTCAATGAGCAATAAGACGGGGAAGAAAGCAGAGTCACGACTATGGGTAGGGCTTCAAAGTACGCCCGGATGAGTTGAGGAATTACACAACGCATCGTGACATCTCAAAAGCAAAGAGTTGGGCACCGACAAGGCAGGCCGTTCCTGGGAGTCCACCAAGACAATGATTAGAACACGGCGATTATTCAGATGAAGTCGAGAAGAAAGCCAAGCACTGGCCAACTGGTGGGCCAAAAGGTACAGAAAGTGGGCTGAGGTAGTTAATTGACCACCAGCGCTGCGTATATCAGCAAGGAGCTGTGGACCTAGAAGGGATTAGAGCGTCAGCCGCAACTTAGTGCTTCGCTACTCACGACTGTTCGTGTCCTCAATCCATGGACATGGTTGACAGATGCGCATCAGGTACGGGTACCAAAAGGTCTGACAATCGCAAGTTTGACGGCTTGGCCGCAAGTATGGGGTGCGAGTTACATTCCTCGGGGGCGTGGCAGCGGGCGCAGGGGTGGCTGTGGCGCTGAAATTGATACTAACATTCATATTAATGTTGGGTTGCGATGCTGTTGCTGGCGCTTCTGACTGAACTTGGAACCGGAATCCTTTGTACCGCGTATGCGTGAAAAAAGACAAGGGTTTGACGTCGGTATTGTTTATTCGGCCGGTGCTCCGAGTTAACGAGGTCATCCATGATGCTAGTGCCTGTGTCTGCACAGCTCGAACCCTCTGTTGGAGAGGCTGAGAGGCCAGCCAGGATGGTACGCTGTCGTCCAGATGTTGGGGGTATGGACGAGGGTCAGGGTTCAGGGCTTCTAGGGGCCAAAATAGACAGGTAGGTAGTCATGTGAGGCATTCCAAGAAAGGTGAGATGTAATTGGAAATTGACTGTCGGAAATTTTCCCTTCAATAGGTAGCATGGTGTATTAACATCTCGCTATGGTTATGATGAGCGTTCGCCAACAGCAGACTTTTTGACTCAGTACTCCGTAGTCCACTCGATGGGTACGGAGCAGCGCCGTGAGAGGGACCTCATAGGCTGTTTGGGGTTTGGGGTGATGGCGATCCCACGCGATATGTCTTAGCTTAGACGAGTTATTAGCTTTGAAGTTCCGGCCGGCAAAGCTCAACGTCTAACTATCAGCCCTTTTGCACCAGCCCGGGATGTTCTGGTGGTTTAGTGCAGGTAGGTAGTTCAGTGACGGGCCAGCTGTAGCATTGCAGATCTACGGATAACCAAACATCGATAGAAAATATCGACGCAAACGACGAGGAACAGACACATCATGAGCAAGAGGCGCCGTCGTCTTGTTGTAGGTTGACAGTGAATACGCTCGGCGGTCTATTCCCCGCAAACGAGGAAGTTTGTTTCGCACCATGTGCCTTCGTTTTCCGCCGGCTGTTGGATTCATTCGGTTCACGATTCATTCCACACAGGAAGGTGCTGCCAACAGACAAGCTTTTGGACAGGGACCAAAGCCCGTGCCTGCCTCCCTTGTCAATTCGGCCGGGTCTTGTTATCCGTTGGTCCATCTACGTACTTCTCCCTTCCTGGACTTACACAACACGAAGTTATCCATCGACGCATGGGTCTCTTGCCAGCGTGTTACCTTGATAGTATGATGGCCAGGCTAGGTGCCTGGTCATTTTGAGACCGCGTTTACCTATATCACCTATCTGCTTATGAACAGCTATCCTTGATGTGCTTGTCTGGTCTGGTATCTGTAAGCAAGTAGTCATCACTCTTTATGGCCCTGGCTGTGTACTGACAGTAACTGACCAGTCTTCGTCTAGTACGATATCGACGTTGCAGTACGACAAGGAGGTCAAGCAAGGTGTATGGTGTGCAATGCTACAAGATCTGGTGACGGGGTGCAAGGTTTAGCCCCAACCTGACGTTACGTCCGTACCACTCAGCTGCCCCTGTCCCTTGTATTTCGATATTTTGTTCTGGATTCAAGGCCCTCTTCCGTGTAGGTAGTTGGATCATGACATTTTGAGTAACACATAACGATGCGCGGCTGAGTTTCCAGCATAGAGCGAGGTCCTTCTCATTATTTCTACCTACTGAAGCGCATTATCTAACAGATTGTCGGCGACGTACAGTAGATGCGGAATGCGACCCACCAGGTCTGAGAGAATACGCCTGGTTGACGACGTTCGAAAGTGTTGAAATATAACGATTCCACAGTGATCAATCGCTCTACTTGCAAAAGTCTTGGTGAGTCACACTTCGGATTGGCCAGCATAAGTCAATCTGCCGTTTATACTCACACCAGGCGCTGTTTGCTTTTGACTGCTCAGTGATGAGGTTCAGAATATCTTCACGATCATCTAGGAGGCTGGGGTGGAAAGGCCTGTCTCCCGCCGCTCGCCAAGCAGATTGATTAGCTACGGCACGGTGGAGAATAGTATGATAACGGCTGCCAGATCCCCATTTACTTTTCATCAACCATCCTCCTTCTGCCTTTGGGCTTCTGGGGAGGGTTTGGCTTTACGTCTGTGGCTGGGCGTACAGAATTAGAGACTACCTTGTCATGTTCGTTCTCCCTTATGACGCTGCTACGGTACACTACTGCAATCGCAACGGTCGGTTGCCAGCTAGCGCATTTCAAAAAATCACCCAACTCCGACCATCTTATGAGGCTGGTGTTATACGCAAGAAGAGGCAGGAAATAGATCTGGACCCTGCGCGAACAGGCCAAGGATCAGGCTGCATCATTTAGTTGGATGCCACAGTATCATCGGGGCACGATGGCGCATAAGCACACAAATTTTCCGTCTTGGTAGCGGCCTAGATTTACGGTGGTATCAGTACTTGGACACCACTGCTGTCCTGGCATGTCTCACCGGATAGGATTGGCAAATCACTCTCATAATAGCTGATATACTTCCTGGTGTCTGTGATCTGACTCAAATACCCGTTGCTCGGATGAGCCTTACCTGCACTGTCTCTAATTTGCGGCGTAGGGGATCTGACCTCTGGTCGGCACTCCTCCTCCGAGCGGCCGCTCCTCCACCGCGACCCCGGATAGACCCTTGACGATCGGGTAATTACCGTGCTAGCTCGACTGCGATGAGAGACTTGTTGTGCGCACATATTTGACGTTTGCAAACTTGAAACCCTACTTACCGGAAGGCATCTAACCTATCTCTAGCTTCATGGTCAACAACGAAACATAAACTGAGGGTGTAGGATATCAGATTCCTTTTGGCCCAATTCACTAGTGCCGACTTACACCATATAATTGATAATTGGAATGCTTCCACAGGTGGTTGCCGTAATGGATCTACTGGTTGCGCCGTGCCTGTGTCATGAATCCCACTGGACAACCCGGTTCGGAGAGATTCGAGCGGCAAGGAAATTTATATTTGTTGACAAGTCACTTTAGCTTGACTATACTAGGCGAGCCTGTATTGGGTCTAGCCGTGGCCGTTAAATCAGTCCAATCCAGTGGCTATACATAAATCTCCCGAATAACGCCCTACTGGCTCGGCCGCCCCCTTGTTCGCCAACCCTTGTTTTCCGGTCCTGACAACCTTGCCTCCCTAGCCACGAGATGCCACGGCTAACCAAAAGAGACGACAATCTAAACGACAAGGCACAGGTCATTGCTCAGATAGTGGTTTCCTGAACTGACTGATGCCAGACAGGTTTCGGATCAGCTCGACCGGCGACTAGGAAAGGAAGTACTGTCGAGCGATGAACAGGCGCATTGCCCGGAAGACAGCCAAAGAAATCTCAAATGCCTCCGTGAATTAAGGATGTCCGCACGATATGGAATTGCCACATGTGAGAACATATAGACAACCGGGGTGGAAAAGCATGGCTGCAACGATCAGCTACCTAATTCCGGCAGTTCGTTGGAGAAGGTAACACACGGTCCAAAACATAGCGGTTAGTAATCACTGTTGCTGTGTCGGTACGCATGACCTATCCGTAAACAGTTGCGGTAAACCCACGAGGCCTCTGCAGCAGTCCAGGCCCTGGGACACTGCTTCATGATGTGCTTAACCAATCAGGGGGCTGGCCCTCGTGTTCCAGAACCGTTGAGCAAGGGGCAGACAGGTGAGCAGGGTTCAAGGCTTTAAGCCACGAGGGGTACTTGCAAAACGATCAAGTCGCCAATTCCTTCAATAACTGGAGTGACCAAACTTCTTCTTCACCTGAGACACTCAATATGTGGTTGGGAATGACGACAGGTGTCAGGTCTCTGGAGGTTGCATAGCAGTCGCGCCGACAAAATGCTGGTTGGCACTACTGGTAAGCAAGCCCCTGTCCAGCTACTGTATTCAAACTCCAAGCCCGCTCCACACGTCGGACCCGAGGCACATGGTATGTTCCCGCATATGGTATACAGGTCGGCCAGTCTGCGAGATCTCATCTGACCAAGCTCAGTACCACGGGGTCGTCAATATTGAGACGCAGGAGGATCCGTCAGTACGAGTCAGTTCTTCACGGTAGCTCTGCAGGCAGGCTAAAGCTGTCGAAGTTTTTTGTTGCTAGTTCCCAGATGGATGTCTCGGGCATGCCGCATTTCAACAAGTACGTAGGTACGCAATAGTTGGCCGTTACTTGCAGCCAAATTCCCTTGACTCCAAAAGACTGGTTTTTCTGAGCTATGTTAAATACGGTTGTCTAACTACTGCGCAGTCCGACCGTGTACTATTGGTTTACTGTAATGAATAGCCGAGTTGCCAAGGCGGGCGGGCTCGAAGGTTCGGGTCTGTTCCTGAAAGAAATCTCCGGAAAGGTTATTCGTATAGAAAAGTGGCTCTACCAGCTGGACGGTTCGCTGTGGATATCAACGCCAGAGTCCGGGCTAGCGAAGGCTATCGGGCAATTGGATTGTACTGTGACGTTATCATGCAGCGGTTCGCTTCTCCTGAATCGGGCTTGGCTGTGTTGTACGTTGGAGAGCAGCGATTGGGCAGTTTAGGTATCCGTATGTTGGAGGGACAAGATACTAGAAAAAGGAAACCTTTGCCTCGAACCCGCGTTGTTGGGACGGTTCATCCCTTTGGTACCGATATGAAGGATATCACATATGACTAGCGATGCTTCCCGTGCGAGCCCAAGACAAGACACAAGACATGGGACGCGACAAGACAAGGTGAGACAAGA
>JAAGWP010000595.1:0-20668 GCA_013266165.1 Fusarium graminum
ACTTTATAGATACTATCTTATTTAAAGCCCTTTAAAAAAATCTTAAGGTAAGAGCCTTAGAAGACATACTGTACCTACCTATGTGCGTGGTCTACACTCCTTATATACTGATATGCGAGGCAGCTCAATCACTTGTGATTGACATCCTAAACCCATGTATTGGTGAAATTTATTATTAGCTTAATATCTGTGGGGCGCGGTTTTGAACACAAGAGACTAAAGTTCTTCAGCCTTAACTAAGGCTGGGAACTCTTAAGAAAGTAATTTATTGGTCAAACGTTATGATTTAAGTTTTATTGGAAATTAACTTTATTAACCAGATTCAGTAACTGCCGAGAACAATTGGTCAGTGCCGATGATCTTTTGGACTCCTCATCCTATTAAATTCTGACTAAAAGTTCCCTGTGGATCACCTGAATTTCAGCTCGCCCTTCTAGCAAGCATCTTGAACGGACCGACCGAATGTCTTACCAATCTCACTTTAGCGAGGGCTACCTCCAGAGAATCTTAAATATTTAAAGTGTTCGTTGAGAGGCAGTTCCAAAATTTGACAGTTCAAACTCAATCTTCTCTTCTCTACACTCTTTTAAACCCGTTATAACTCTTCGACAAAATGCAAATTACCCAGTTTTCACTCCTTGCTGCCGCGATGGCTGCCTCCGTCACCGGCTCCAAGCTTGATCAACGTGATCTTGACGAATGCACCTCAGCAGCCAGCGGCCTCATCGATATCATGAGTGGTATGCCAACTGCAGACAAGACTCTTGAAAGCTTCATCGCTAAGCAGACTGATTTTGACGCTGCTGCCGACTCCTGCGTCATTCCTGCAGTCACCGGATCCATGGCCGCTGCTTATACCGCTTACGCCAAGTCTATGGAGAGCTGGGTTTCTGAGTTCAAGGACGATCTCTCCAGCGTTTATGACGCTTGCAGTGACGTTCCTGAAGTTCAGGAACAGCTCAAGTCTGCCGCCATCCCTACCAGCGGATTCTGTTCATCCTTCGCTTGGGCGACGGCTTCCGCCACTGGAGCTTCTTCTGCTGCTGCTACTGCCACAGCTAAAGCTACAAACTCCGTCACCGATACGACTACCGCCTCAGCTACCGAGACTTCCTCGAGCATCTCAACTCCCAGCAACGTCGCTGAGAACTCTGGTAAGCGTATCACAGGACTTGGGGTTGTCGCTGCCGCCGCTATTGCTGGCTTCGCTGTTGTCGGGGCTTACTAGGCAAGGATTTTACGTTGCATCACGTCCTAGATCTCAAATGAATGCCTTGGCACTTGTAAGCACTCAACCTAGGAGCTCTCATCTCTAGACCATATCAGTATTGGGCGCCATAAAATTGGAACGAGGACATACTCGCGATACAACCAACTTTACTTCAAATACCGATTGTACTCGAGAAGTTAAACCCGGCACGCCGCCGAGTCGCCTCGTTAGTAGGCTCACTATCACAATCATAGCTGCCAGTCAATAGAACTACAAAGAGTCGACAGCATGCATATTCATTTACCTTGGTCGAACTCTGTTATCTGCATGGTGTGTGTGGGGTATGAACTACAATCGGTGCGGGTATCGTATTATAGTTAAAGCTCTATGATATTTAGAAATACATCTGTCTCGCATTTTGAGTAGATTCTTGTGGCCACCGCAGTGAAGCAAGATCTCAAGTAACCTTACCATGTTATCGAGTCAAGTTATGCATGTTACTAATGATGCCCGGATGCATTTTTCTGGCCTTGACTCACTGTTGCACACCTTCGATTATACCCCAACACGGGAATACGAGATTTCCATGGGCTCTGCAAGCCGTTCTAAATGCCGCACTTAGCGCCTTCGGGTGTCTAGTCTCCGATACCGGTATCAAGAGCAAGAGCAGAATGAGTTACAAAGCAACAACAATTATTATAGGTCTTTGACTCACTGGGAATGTATGCAGCTGACGTGTTCGGGACAAGCACGAAGTCATATATACTTTGACACGGAAAAAGATCATCTTCCAACTTATCGATGAGTGTCTATGGCTTCTCAGCCGACATAGAGTTGGACTAAAAGTCTTTAGCCCCTCGTAGTCACCGAACCCCTGCTGTTCGGTCACCCAAACTTATAATATCTGCCCTTACTGAATCTCGGGATGTGAGATGCGTATTATAATCCTGGTGAACCCCTAAACTCTTGTTTAGCTCTTATCAATCTCGGGGTTTTAGGAAAGCGAAGATTTTTCGCGCCAAGAAGGCAATTACGCACCACGATCAGCCTGTTTGGTGGGTCTTCTCGATGCCAGTGATACCTTCATGTCGTGCCACGCCGGCAAATGTGCCGAACTCACGGTGTAAGTGGATCTTGGCACCTTGTCACATCGTCAATATCCCACTTCTCACGTGTTTAATGTTTGTTTGTCAGCAAGATTAGTGGGCAAACTATACGACAAACTTTACTAGGATAGAGCCGAGAAGCATGCATGGTCCGTCGTATCCGTTTTGACGGCTTGGCACATGTTATAACTTGACAAGCAATCCTAATCAGATTGATCTTATCTGATCCTTCCTTCTACCCGTGTTCATGGTTCACTTTGTACCCTCACGTCAAAATGAACGCCGTTACAGGAAAGGTCCAGCCTACGCCTGAGGCCACTTCTCTTGAGGCCCCAGCGTCTGAACCAGATCTAGCTCGAGCTCAGACATCCTCTGGTGCGTCCAAACGCCTTTCCCCGGAACTCTTACTTATGAGATTGTAGGAGACTCAATCGAGGAAGTACTGTCGGCTGCTGGCGTAGGCTTCAAGCCTGATGATCCGACATTACCATGCCTCACTATTCGGATGTGGTCCATCGGCATTGCCTTTTGTCTTGTTGGCAGTGGACTAAACACTCTCTACACTCTGAGGTTCCCATCAATTAGTCTGTCACAGTCTGCAATCCAGTTCTTGGCATATCCTGTCGGCAAGGCATGGGAATATGCAATTCCAGATTGGGGATTCACCTTGTTCGGCAAGCGACATAGCCTCAACCCTGGTCGATTCAACCACAAGGTACTTACTGCACATACTAGAACTTCAAGAAGTGTTTATGGACTAATTCAATCTTAGGAGAATATGCTTGTCTACATTCTGGCCAACCTGAGCTTCCTCACAAGACTAAGCGCTGATGTCCTTACCGAGCAGCGAGTCTTTTACGGACTCAAAGCAGGATGGGGATTTGAGCTCCTCGCGACACTCCAGTCCATTCTTTTTGGATTTGCATTGGCAGGTCTTGCTCGATCGCTAGTTGTCGAACCTAAAGACCTTGTGTGGCCAGGCGTTCTTGGGAACACAGCTCTCAATGCCGCGTTGCATACGCCCCGTCAGGAAGCCAAGGTTGGCAGCATGTCGCGTTACCGCTTCTTCATCATTGCTTTCGCCATCTCCTTCTGCTGGTATTGGTTTCCCGACTTCGTCTTTCCTGCCCTCGGTTACTTCACCTGGATTTGCTGGATCGCTCCAAAGAACGTTGTCGTCAACCAGGTCTTCGGGATGAAGAGTGGCCTAGGGCTTTTGCCTTTCACATTTGATTGTACGTCCATATTGCTTGAGATTACTCGCTTCCGCCTCCTAACGTTTTCTATCTAGGGAGTCAGATTGCTTACATTGGATCTCCATTGGTTGTCCCTACCTGGGCTATCGTCAACGTCCTGGCGTCGCTTGTGATGTGGATCTATATCGTCAGTCCAGCACTATACTACTCCAACACATGGTTCTCGGCGCATTTGCCACTACAGAGTAATTCTATTTTCGACAACACTGGCCAGGTCTTCAATGTCTCAAAGGTGATCAACAGAAAGGACGACTTTACTTTTGACCCTCAGAAGTATGCGGATTACTCTCATGTGGGTTTCTTTCCTTTCATTCTTCCCCTTACATCAACTGATTTTATTGCAGATTTACCTTCCAGTCACCTATGCTCTCAACACTTTTGGTCTCTCTTTCGCCACAATTTCATCACTCTTTGTGTGGCTTTTTCTTGAGAAGCGTCAGGAGCTCGTAAAGACCTTCTGCAATGCTCTCCAGTTGATGAAAGGACCAGAGAAGGATTCCGCACGTGACAAGCTCCAGCCGAATTACGAACCGGTTCCGCAATGGTGGTACATGGTCGCAGGTCTTGTGGCGCTGGGTATTGGAATTTTCACATACGAGTTCTATCCTGTCCAATTACGCTGGTACGGTGTTATCTTGGCCATGGTGGTGTCTTCCGTCTTCTTTGTCCCAGTATGTCTCTCTCTTATTAGAACACGAAAGCGATATTGCTAACTGCTCAAGCTTGCCTGGGTTTATGCTACTAGCAACATGAAGATCCAGATCGATATCTTTTGTCGCATCATTGCGGGTTACGTCTGGGAAGGTAAGGTTCTGGCAAACATCTGGTTCTTCAATGTTGGCTATATCTCGGGTATCAAAGGCCTTGCCTTTGCTCAAGACTTGAAGTTGGGTATCTACTGTGGTGTATGTATGCTCCTAATGAGAGTTGTGGTACTTATCTAACAGACTCCAGATCCCTCCGAGAAGTTTATTCTTGGTCCAAGTTGTAGGTCTTGTCATTGGGACTCTAGGTCAAGTCTCGGTCCTTAACTGGGCCCTTGGTAATATTCCAAACGTATGCAATGCCAAACTTGCTCCTAACGGCTTCACGTGCCCTTTCTCCCGAACACACTTCAACACAAGCATGGTCTGGGGTGCTCTCGGACCACGACGTTTCTTCGAGCAAGGGGCTCTTTACAGGCCATTGCTCTGGTTCTTCCTCCTCGGAGCTCTTCTTCCGGTTGCGGTCTACCTAGTACGAACAAAGGCATTTCCTAACGTCAATTGGATCAAGAAGATTCATGTGCCACTGTTCCTTGGAGGCTTAAACTACATTCCACCTGCGTCTGGTGTCAATTACGGCAGTTGGGCTGTGTTTGGTCTCGTATTTGGAGTTCTTGTCAAGAAGCGTAAGACTACTTGGTGGCGACGATTTAATTTCGTATTGAGCTCGGCCCTCGATTGTTCGGTCGCTATTGCTGGCATCGTCATCTTCTTCGCCATCTTCTACACCGGTGCTGCCGATAATTTCAGTTGGTGGGGGACCAACGTATACAAGGTCAGTGATGCAAGTTGTCTTGGTGTACTATCAGCTGACTGTTCCACAGAACACCTGCGATTGGAAGAGTTGTCCATTCATACCGATTTCTAAGGGGGAGACTTTTGGTTCGCGAACCAACTGGTAAAGACGAAATCTCGGTTGAAAGACCCAGAGAGTGCAATTCAGTCGTAGTTATGGAACAAGATGAGAGCTTTAGGCGCTTGACAGTTGAAGAACGTGCAAAGCTCGTAGAATCATTGATCGGATGACCTTATTCAGATCATCACTTTGAACAAGTGTGTGTAATTGCTGCGATATGTACTGCATCAAGGCCTTGAACCAGTCAGTTACTTACCCCGAAGCGGGGATGCCAGTCATGGATGTTATTTTAGGTTCACAATCTACCCCGGGCATTTCTGAATGTGGATTAAGTCACACGAAGCATGTGGGAAGAGAACGGAAGAATTAATCCGCGCTATTTTTACACAGATGATCATGCTACAAGCCAACCGGGACTGCCGAGAGACGCGCACGTACACCCAACACGTTTTTTCTGAGCTGACAAGCCATCTATTACACGCCAAGCGCCGGTCTTTGCAACGTTTCTTTTGCAACTCGTAGTCAGTGGCGGATAAATTTAACCAACCGCAAATGGAGAAAGTCTTCGAGGCCAGCAGCGCATTAGCGACTGGAGTTGTGAAATCAGAGCACATTCCGCAGAAGTTTGGTGTAAGTCGACTCCACCAGCCAATTAGAAAGATATCAAGCTCACTGGGCGAGTAGAAGACTGGCTCGTCATCATCTGTGGAAGATGGTTCATCGGTTGCAACGACTTCTATCCAGCCCAGAGATTGCGAAGATTCAGCCTCTTTATCGGATAGCGTGCAAACCTTTCCCTTCGAATTTGGTCGCACCTACCATGCATATAGGGCTGGCTGTAAAGATCCCACATCTCGTCGCCATCCTGTAAGACCTTTACTGATCATAGACGTGCAGCCTACGCGTTTCCCAATGACATTGCAGAACAGGAACGTCTGATCACCATGGGTGAATGCGTTCAGTTTCTCATGGAAGGACAATTGTTCCTGGCACCTCTCTCGGACCAGCAACTCCCCAAAAATATTTTTGACATCGCGACGGGTGTGGGAGACTGGGCAATTCAGATGGGGGATCTCTTTCCTGGCTCTGAAGTCATCGCCACTGATCTATCTCCTATCCAACCGAAAGATGTGCCTCCAAACGTGTACTTCTATGTTGAAGATTCGTGAGTGTTGCATGCTACCTGTTTGTTATGTACTTGCACAATGTCTTACTGAGTATATCGACTTCAGGAGTGATGAATGGATGTTCAAACGCAAGTTTGACTATATCCACACGCGTAGTACTGCCGGATGCTGGTCCGATTTTGAAACGCAAATAGCTCAACAAGCCTTCAATGCCCTCGAACCTGGCGGCTGGTTTGAGTCGCAGGAAATGGACTGCATTCTTCTGTGCGACGATGAGACCCTTGATCCAAATAGCCGGGTCGCCACGTGGTCCAACGACCTGATCGAAGCATCGCGTAAACTACAACGTCCAGCCATTCTGGGTACCACACTCAAAGACATATACGAGCGGGTTGGCTTCGTTGATGTACATCAACGTGTTTTCAAAATGCCAATCAATGGCTGGCCTGAGGACCAACGACTCAAGCAGCTGGGTTTGATGTGGGCTGAAAACATGCTCGATGGCGTAGCTGGGTTCTCCTACCAGCTTTTTAGCAAGGCTTTTGGTCGAAGTATGGCTGAAACTGAGGTGAGAACCTCACCGCAAAAGAAATTCCCGTGATACTTCAAACACGACCGCTAATACCTTGATCTATAGGTGTCACTGATAGATGTCAGGCGAGAACTTGTTGACTCGCGTATTCATGCATACATGCCCGTTTATGTTGTATGGGGAAGGAAACCAAACCTAAATGAGAAGCCGAATAGCTGTGAGAGACATGATTAGAAGGTTATTGGACTTGATAACTGTGGTAAGAACTGGACAATCTCGAGAACAAATTATTATGACAATGCGTACCTATAAACAATGCCCAATATGTAAGGTCCGCACTAACCCAGCTGTGATGTACTGAACTTTATATACTGAAAGTTTGAGAGCACCTCCCACATACGATCATACCTACCAGAAAATACGGGATCCCGTCCGCTCTCCCATAGTCAAGCTGGTAAGGGGCGGATTAGTAGTTGGGTCGGTGACGACCAGCGAATCCCCGCTGTTGTATGTAGCTTTTTGCTGATTGCACTAATATTCTTTCAGTTGTCTTTCCGTCAAATTCTGATTTGTTTCTTGCCTGAAGCAATTGTAGAAGGATTTGATCGGGATAACGTTGGACAATTCAGAACTTAGCTTCGCAGAGTATCACCACCTGTACTTTGGAGCGGAGTAGAATAGAGTTTCGGCAACGACTGCCGTACAAGTGACGTGTATGCCGATCTTTATAGCTGAGAGACTTTCTCTCTGTCGGGAAGTTTAAATATCGCATCTGGTCGCCCACGTGAACTGGACATCATCCACTGTCCAAATATCGTTCCCACTCTCACCTCATCATTCACCCCCGGATATGTCTTTCTTGAGAGCTTACTTTCTTCTCGTTATCAGTACCTTCGGGAGCTGTACCTCATCATGCAATTACAAACCCTCTCCAAACGCAACTCTCGACAACTTCCCCAAGACGTCAACTGAGCTTCCTTACGATCCCAACGTCCTCTCTGAAGTACCCATTGCAACAGTGTGCAACTCTGTCAATGCCACCCAAGAGCTTGCTTGCGCTAGGAGCTACATTGACATCATTGACGAACAAATCGCATTTCTCTATGCTCGCCGGTTGGGCTATGCTGCAGTGGCTGGAATGGCCAAGTACAGTCAGGGAGCTGAACTGAATGATCCAAGTAGGAATGACGCTGTTGCTGAGGGCATGGCAAGGAGGGTGGCCAAGTATGGGGGAAGCGAGGAAGCAGGGAGAGTCATGGGAGGTGAGGGATGCCAAATCTATGTGAGCCTGGAATTTGAAATGTCGCAAATTCGAGAGACCTGCAATTCTAATTTTCGAGAGGATGTTGGAAGGGTCTGCGACTAAGTGAGCCCTTGCAGACTCTGCCAGCGTGAAGGCTCAGGATATCTGATAAACTAGTTAGCAGATGATTGTGTGTCTGGGTGGAATAAATCAATCTAGGTAGCTCCAGGGAGCTTCTGAAGCTTCTGAACTACAAGACCTGTCGTTTTCGTGCGGTCCTAGGTGCTAAACCAGAATTATACTATCGGTACGCAAAAATGAAACATGTGTGATAGAGGCGATGCAGTTCTTAACCCGCATCAACGGCCCCAGTCTCAAGCATGTAATCAAATTATAGAATCAACCGTGGTGATAGAATTGTATGCGTCTATTCCACTGTACAATGTGCTTCTAAAAGTCTATGTCTAACGAATGATAACCACCTCAACTGTATATACCAGTCAACATCTACATCATGACCATAGCAACACCAATGGCACCCAGACCCAGCCACATTTTGGGCCAGTTTCCAGCGGCACTGTTGGTCTCGGTAGCGGTAGCCGAGGCACTGGTTCCTGTCAAAGTGACCTTGTCTCCAGATGTCTCAGCAGCCTTGTTGTTCTTGAAATCAGTCTCGCTGGCATTATTTGAAGCAGTTGATGTAGCATCGGAATGAGAGTCGGTCTTGGTAGCAGTTTGCAGGGTAGTTGAAGAGGCGGCCTTGGAGGTGGTGGATGTCTTCTTGTCCTCCTCATCGTGGTCGCCACTGCTTCCGTTGTCCTTCTTGTCGAAATGGATGCTCTTGTAAGATCCTGTCTCGTCGCTATATGTGTAGCTCTCGGCAGGATTCAGGTTCTCGATCTTGATCTTCTGAACAGTCATCGTGTAAGGAACACCTTTGTAATCTGTCTTTCCTCCCGCCCACTCGATCGTCCCCTCAGCGTTATCTGGGTCACCACCGGCCCAAATACCCAGCTTGACACGCATGGGAGTCTGGGGGAAGGTTTGGCCTCCGTCGGCTTCGGAGTACTTGAGTGTTCGGACGGCCACGTCGTTGATGTACCACTCGATGGACTCTGGGGTCCAGTGGACGGTGTAGTTGTGAAACTCTGCCTGGTTGTTGGGGGCCGGATAGGTGATACTTTGTGTGTTGTCGGTGCTTGCCTTGCCGTAGTAGTTGGTCTGGACCTCTGCATCTCTGCCCCCAAGAAATTCCCAGTCCACCTCGTCCAGAACATCCGAGAGCAATACTATCGACGAAACGATACCAGTTCCTGGGGCGGCCTTCATGTGCACCTCCAAGCGGCCAAAGAACATGTACCACTTGCTTTGAATGGTTGGTGAAGCGCCCTGCTTGGTGACTGAGAACTTGGCACCCTCTGAGGTGTAGTCGATGTCGCCATGGCCAGTATTCTCCCAGTTGGCATCGTCAGCGCCCTTTGTGAAATCGGCAACATAAGACGAAGCAGCAAGTCCAGCGTTGGGCTGACATGCTGGTGTATAGTAAGCACACAATATAGGCTAAAAGCGGATCCGGTGATTTTTTACGTACTCTTCTTCATTGGGTTGCACTCGCTGTAGGTCTGAGCTGAAGCCGAAGCGACGAGACCCGCCAGGGCGATCTTGGACAACGCGGAGAACATCGTGGGGAAGATGGGGTGAAAAGAAAAAGAAAAGGAATTAGTAAAGAATAAATGTGAGTATTAGCAGCAATAGCGAGCGAGTGTTTGGTGTTTGTAGCGAAAGAATGACGAGAAAAGAGTGTAACAGTCCGATCTAGCAAAAGATGAACAGGCAAAAGCTTTCGGCAAAGTGGGAAAATGGACGGGCTGCGTGTGGATATAAAAACAAACGAGACATTTTATCATTGAACTATTGACTTGGGCTGCGCCTTGTCTCTAGCTCGTGTTGGCTCGTTATCTGGCGACTCTGGTTAGTCTGACAACGCTGATAAGAAGCTGAAAGGGGGGGAGGGAGATGAAGATTGTCACCGTTATACTGGGTACTGTTGCGTAACGTGGATCCTGGTCAGTGGAGGAGGAGAGCACTGACGCGTAATTACGGTGGGGATGTGCGTGTTTACGGGGAATTCTTAGACTCTTTTCGTGTTTTTTTTTACTCAGCTGGTGCCCTGATGCTAGACAGAGATCGGACTGGGAGATCCGAGCGATGTGGTTAACTGGGTTTTCATGGTTGGTCCAATATTCTATGACACGTATTGAGGCCTTTGCATCACATCACTGTGAGATCCATGTTGCTGACCTGCCCTGTCGATCCCAGCGGGTCTTTTTCTGATTAGCCGTCTGTTTTAGTCAGGTACAGAGTCGTCGTCCCCTGCTTGTCAGCTCATAAAAACTCATGACACTTGTCTTCGCTTCTGAAGCATCGTGTTGTGGGAGATGACGACTCAGGGCACACAAAACGTGCCATGCAATGACTGCGGCACGTGTCTTGGTCGGATGTGGGATGCCGCTTTCGTGCAAGGGCCAGATGCTGAAGCTTCCACAGCCCTTGGAGTTGTGTAGCGTGAACCTAATTTTGTCTAATTTTAGCTGAGAAGATTGTCTAGGGTAGTTTATCATTCGGAGATGTTTTCTGGAGTAGCTGAGATGGACCGCGGACTGGTTTATCATGTGGTAAAATACTATTGCCATCTTGAAGGGCTTATCTGGCAGTTTCCATATTGTGGGCAAAAAGTCGAGGGTGGAATCAAGCGAGTGCTGCTGCTAAGAAACTTGAAATGCATGTTTCCGGGCAAATTTAGTCCATCTTGGTGGTTGAGCCCGAGCAGGTTATGTTTATTATCGAAGTTGGACGAAACACTGGCATAAGTAATATCTTTATTCAATTCTAGACCAATTCCATTATTCTATGTCCTATTGAATGCATTGTCGTGCAAAGCATTGGTGAGCCAGACACCCATCTCAACTCCCAACTGCGCTCCTTGATCAATCATACTGAGATGACCAGCCTTATCGATAACGATAACCTCCCTGGCCTCGAGCGCCTTACCCAGTCTGTACGCGACCTCTACAGGCAGCCATTTGTCGTCAGCCCCCCAGATTATCTTGATTGGCAGCTTTGACCCAACCTCGCCATATCTCCCTTCTACTTCTTCTGTCGACCTGGAATTGGCCTGGCATAACTCTCTAATAAACCCACGCTTTCCACCCTCTCGAAGCCAGGGCGCTTTGAGCATCTCCATGGTTTCTTTGGGAAGCTCGTAATACGCCGCGTCACTGATGTAGCTCTCCAAGATACCCTCGAATGCAGTGTTTGGTAATTGTTCAAAAAGTTGAGGATTTTCGGCTATCACTTTGAAGAGAGGTTGTCCAAATGGCCCAATCGCGACAACGTCAATTAGACAGAGACTCGCGTAGGGCAGGCCGTGGAGGAGGTATCCTCGTAGACTGACCAGACCAGCGTTGTCGTGCGCGACGACGTGTGCACTCTCATGAGTCCATTCTGCTTGCCAGGATTCGAAGAGCGCGGCAAATACGTCCGCCTGACGCGCAAGGTTGCTGTCGTATTCTTCTACGGGACCTGAACTGGCCTTTGTACCATCCCGTTTGACTTCTGCAGGCGTGTCGCCAAAACCAGGTCGATCGAAGAGATAAACGTGGAACTGACGCGACAACGAGAGGGCAAAGGGTACCCAGACGCGTGACGACCAGGGCGTGCCGTGAATGAAAATGAGGGGAGGCAGACTCGAGTCACCCAGAGAAGCCCATTTCACGTCGTAGCTGTGAGTGGAAGTTTTGTAGTGGAAGCTTTGAGTCAAAGCTGTAGGGTCATTTTGAGATGATGTCATTGTGGGAAGTGGAGAAACTGGTGTGAGATGGAGTGAAGGTGTCTCAACAATTAATGGGATAAACTACCAGGTCTTTTGTAACAGGAAAAAAGTTGAAAGAAAAGGACCAATGTCGAATGGTGCAGTACTTATAGGAACAAGAGTGGCCAATTTCACAAAAGGTTTGATGAAATGAGTGAGACGGAGATCGGGCTGTGAGGTGAGAAGTACCTCACGCCTTTAACTTGACTTTGTATGCTATCGACAGCAGCAAATGCGCCCAATCGAAGTCATGAGCCTGAAAACTGCTTTTATTAAAGATTGTGTTATCAGAAAGTGTCTGAAGTATATTTAAAGGCAGGAAAAGCTCTACAACTGCACCAAATCCTTTGACATTCCGTGACTTTACATTTGACTCTTATTGTTGTGGTAATATAAGATGTAACTCTAACTCACGCCCTTCACTTGACACTAGACACAAGACCTCGACAACAACCCCCACTCCCATATTTCTCATATTCTTCTTTGCTACATCAAAACAAGCTCGTGAAATAACATATACTGAATCTTCAATCAATTTGGGCGCAGGCCCTACAATGTCAACCACAACCGCCGTCCAGCTCGAAGCCTTTGGCAACGGCGCCTACGAACCTAATTTACGCCCCAGAGTTGGCCTCGCAGAAGACACTTCTCAGCAAGATGAAGACCCGGCCCTTGAAGAGTCTCGTATCGCTGACAGTACCGTCCCCGATGGCGGCTACGGCTGGGTCGTCATCATTGCCTGCGCAGTAGTAGCTTGGTGGGTGATTGGTCTCAGCTACGTCTGGGGCGTGTTCCAAAGCGCTCTCGTCGAGCGAAAAGTTGGATCTCCTCTTGCGTTATCCTTCTGTGGCTCGTTATCGCCCGCGTTGATGGCCACGGTTGGAATGCTCGTGTCGCGAATGCTACGCTCGTTTGGCACGCGTAAGCTGAGTTTCGTCGGCATTATTCTTATGGCACTTTCTCTCATCGGCGCAAGCTTTGTCACGGATCATCTCGTCGGACTCATCTTTCTTCCCGGTGTTCCATTGGGTCTTGGAATGAGCGGATGCTTCATGTCCTTCTCAGTCATTCCGGCGCAGTACTTCAAGAAGAAAAGAGGTCTCGCCAACGGGATAGTGTATGCTGGTGGTGGATTTGGAGGAGCGATCATGAGTATTGCTGTAAACTCGCTCATTGAGAAATACAGCGTGGAATGGGCTTTTCGAATCACGGGGTTGTTGATTGCTGCTACTGGTCTACCGGCCGCGATGTTGATCAAGGAGAGAACGCCCCTCACAAGCAACAAAATCGTCGATTGGGCTCTATTCCGCCAGCTCAATTTTGCCCTTCTCTTTCTCGCGGCTGGAATTGGAATTTTCCCTCTTCTGGTCCCGCCCTACTTCCTTCCTCTGTATTCTCGCTCCATGGGTCTCAGTACAGGCACAGGTGCTGCATTGCTTGCTGGGTTCAGTTTCTCTTCCGCCGTGGGTCGAATCATGAGTGGTTATCTATGCGATATTCTCGGTCCCATAAACACGCTCGGTGCCTTTTTCCTCGGTAACTCGCTCACGATGATCGCTCTCTGGCCTGCCTCCACGACGCTTGCGCCGTTGGCTGTTTTTGCGGTTCTGAATGGTTTGATGAACGGTGGGTTCTTCTCTTCTATGCCGACTGTCGTGGGAAATGTCTTTGGGTCCGCGCGAGTATCGACGGCTATGGGGATGATGATTGCTGGCTGGGTCGCTGGATATTTGTTTGTAAGTCAGCTCCTAAACACTGTTAACTCTGAAAGAAGGTGACCTAACGTGGCCAGGGATCCCCAATCGCTGGCTCTCTGCTCCAATCTCATGGTGGTGCGGATGAAGGATTGAGTGCGTATCGACCAGCAATGTTTTATGCAGGGGGAATGTCGGCTGTTGCGACTATTCTTACCGTCATCTTGCGCATGAGGATCAGTAAGCAATTCTTGACAAAGGTCTGAATACTAAATTGTCATGGGCTCTTCGGAGAGAGTTGGGGAATCGGAGAATATGTATGAGCCAATGAGTTGGAGGAATCCAAGTGCTCCTCCACGTCTTGTTCACCTGCCTGGTGAATCTCCTTGCACTTCATACACTCCCGCGGACTTCCTAGGAGGTCAACCGCCTCAACTTGCAACCCCTCGCAGACATTGGATTTCTTCATTCCGTCACATTCGCGCTCAATTCTGAGATCCGCTCTGCCTATAATAGTCTTGCATGCGATACATTTCTTGATGTAGTGTACCATTAGACACATGACTGCAGAGGTAAAGGTGACAGTGTCGGAACTAAAGCCGATGGATAAACGCTGTCGGGTGAAATTAGCCTGCCATGCTTTTGCCAGATCCAGGATTACATGAGTCTTACCAGTGATTGAAGCCAAACCACTTGTGCCAGGGAAAATACGCGTAATCGAATGCAGAAAAGCCGAAGTGATAACGATACTATGGTTTCAAAAAGAAGAAGAAAACAAATTCGGGCTCAGTACTTGTGAAAATATGGCCATGGTATTTAACCATGTGCGACAGATTTTAATCTTATCCTGGAGGGTTCCTGGTCCATCCTGATTCTTGTCATCGGAGCCAGAAACCTTGTCGGAAGGTTCTGTTAAAAGAGAAGTTAAGATTTTAGTGAAACCCTTAAGGAGCATTGTCTCCTCATTGCCGGAGCACCATCTCGGGCATATCCTGAGGCATTGTAAGTCGGTAAAAGTAAACGACGTTAAACTTATCCTGAGTCGCAAGTATCTAGAAGCTTTCGTTTCCTAACTTGAGGTATATTTAAGAGGAGCTGAGCTAAGTTCTGGGTAGTATATATCTTGGCTCCATTATCACGCCTTACCTTTACCTTTTGCCTTCTTCCTCAAGCATTCAGGGCACATATCCTCGCTCACCGATACATTATTAGTAGGGTAATGGACTCCTTCGCAAATGCCCTTATCCTTGTAGCCATCGCATTGCTCAGTGACGCCGAATGTCGTGTTGACGATAAAGAAGCATTTCCGACATTTGGCCACCCTGCGATATGTTCTGCACATCTTAGAAAGTCCGGCTGTAGAGAAAGTGGTGTTTTGGGGTGTAATAATGAGAGTTCAGAGTGTTTTTGAGGGCTTTTCAGGTTAATAAAGGTGTTTTGGTCAAGTTCGAAAATGGAAGAAATTTGCGGCTTGATATAGAACCAGAAGAACGTGAATAAGTCGTAAAGCTTCGCTGTTATAAGGCAATTAATGTTTGCAAATTCTGAATAGTAGAAAGAATATATAATGAATCAAACGAGGCTGGCACGTCAAATATCCCATTAGACCATAAGAGGCAGCATTGACAGTACCCACCATGTAATTTTGACATTCACAAACTACCTCTTTCTCTTCTTTCCGGTCCTCTTGATGCACTCATGGCAAGTGTCAGGGCCGGAGTAAATCTCGTCATCTTGAGTTTCAGTATTGTAGCACATCATTCCAAATTTCGCCTCCAAGCAGTGTGATAAATGACTCGGTTCTCTGGCAAGGACTTCATGGCATATAGAGCACCTTGTAATGGTGCGATAAGTGATGCACATTGCGAAATATTAACACTCAAGTTGAGGGACTTGCTGTAGGAGATGAGCAGGCGTTAGCATGCATGGAGATTAGGTAGAAGCTCGGAAATTGGAGGTTTAGATATAGTTCTTATCTGATAGCTAACAAATACTTCTTCTTCGCCCATGGTCTCTTGATCACACGCTGTTTACAGTTTTAGATGAATCACTCGAGCAATTTACTCAGATGTTAACACATGGATGTGAACGTTGCCGTAGGCATACATGATAGTCCCTGAGTTATTAACTATAATAGCAGCCCTTACGCCATTTATCAGCCCTCTAAGTTCACGACTTCTGATTTGACTTCTCCTTTTCCTTCCTTGCTTTTTCCACGCAGGTGGGACACTGATTCTGGCCGAAGTTTCGATAGCTGGTGGGAAAGTAAGCTTGATCACAAAGACCTGCCAGCTCAAAGGCGGCACAATGTCGTGTGACTTCAATTGTTGTGTTGAGGATCTCGCGGCAGACTCTGCATCTTGTGATGACGTGCTTAGTAGTGCACATTCCTTTTTAAAACTTGATGACACTGGCCTTATATATAGGTCTGTTGGTAGGTTTGGATATATTCAAGTTGTTAAACGATGTTGAGAAAGGGAGTAGTCTAAGCTGATGATTGAAGGGAATATATAGTCAAATAACAAGGTTATCACGTTATAAACAGAGTGGTATAGCTTATTAATGCAATATTTCTATATATGAATCACTAGTCTTTCTATACAGGTGCCATACCAAACAAAGACCATCGTTAGGCCTGTATCCTGTGGTAGTAGGCATTACATTGCGTGATGGTGCGAGGAACAATACACATCTTGAGTGGGGTGGTGTCTATTTGTGATATGATGGGGCAGAGCACTTGGTTGCAAGATGATGCGACAAAGCGGTGGGCCACTTGTGGTATTGGGAGCCTCATATATCCCTAGATGGTCCGTGAATATGGGAGGGAGTCTCCTGTAGTCAAACATCTAGATGGCTTGTCACATACCGGGAGCCAAAGCTGTTCAGTGACACAGGCCAGCTGACGTTGGGCCAGGATAAGCCCGGTATAATGGTAGGTAGGTAATGCATGATTGGTGACTGCTGAGAGTTAACAATGATCGTCTTGGGTTTAATCTGAGGCGACAAAACCATTCAGCTTGATAGCGACACAAGAAATGGATATAGATTCACCGTGCATGCATTCTATCTATATCGAACACTGACGGTATGGAATCACATGGCGCACAAATGTTGTGCGTGGATTTTGTGCAATTGCTTAGAGACACAAGGCCTACACTGTGAGTGCAAGGTACTGGAAGACTGCCTTGTGTAATTATCACATTGTCTTCATCATTTTTTGAGACCTCATACTTCAAGCTCTCTCTGAGAGAAAAGGGAGCAGTTGTATTTCTTGTTCGACCTTGGATCAAAAAACCCCAGCCCCCCCCAAACTTCTCACTAATTCTTTGCATTCTTTTCGGCCTCCCTCTGGGTGCAATTCTCGCAATCCTCCTTGGATGCATAAACCGTATCCTTTTCCTCCTGGTACTTTCCAGTACAAGTCTTGCCCTTCTTAACAGCGGCGCATTGTTGCGTCACAGGATTATCTTCATAGAGGATATCCATGCAACTCTCGCACTTGGTAAACTGGTGGGTATAAGTGCACATCTTGGATCGAGGGTCTATAAGCTTGTTGCCTTGGTTTGTGTTTCGTCGAGGTTGTTTCTTGCTAAATCTACTGAGTGTAAAAGAATTAAAGCGGTGTTACATGAGTATGTTGCTTGTTTATATGATTTGAGGATTGTTTGTGATTCATTGTAGCAAGAAATCTGGTCTCTCCACGTTCTGATTCATTGAGGTCCGAATTGCCAACGACCTGGATTGACACTCTGTCACAGCGCTTTGCGGCAACTTGTCATCATCATCATCTATCAAGGTTGTATAATTTGTGACTCCGACACTGTATTGACTGGATAAAAAGATCGTAGGTTTTCATTGTATCACTGTCAGTCGTTACTCAAACGTGAGCTCCTGTAAAATAGGACAGGCACAGCTTTGGGGCAGTTAAGATGGTCCTGAGACCCATGAGCTGTAGACACATCCTACAGTAATCAAAGTAAAAACCTGTTGTGTTATTGCTAATCTCCCAGTCCGCCATATCAATCAATTCCGATGTTGACACGAATGGTTTATTAAACTGAATACGAGATGATCAGAACACTCCCTTCTTCGCTGTGCACAAATCTATTTTCGAGTATCGACACGCTATCTAGTCTATACTAGAGTCATCAGGCAAAGACTTCGCTAAGCCCAATACAAGAACTCAAAGCTTGGCTATAGTATTGTAATATTTGTTCTTGTTTAAAAAGGAACGCTACCATAGTTCAGCAGCCTGGCATTACAGTATTAAGTGAGGGTAATAATACCATATGTGAAGTTCCCAATCACAGAATCAAAGACCAAGAACTTCGATCATAACGCAATACTCTGACGAAAATTCAATATAGCCTCCAGACTATCATGAGTGTAATCACTTCTCAAGCACCTTTACTTCGTATAACATGACCCTAGTTAGTGCAGTGATGTAGTTGTGATTGACTGTGAAAAGTGGGCAAGAGTTGGGTACATCGTGTACTGTATATTGGATTACTGCAAAACTAGACCGGCTAGGGCGTTGAAATGATGTATGAGCAGGCCAGCTACTGTAAGAAAAACGAATTTGAATAAGATCAAACAAAGGGGAAAAACCGGTGAACAAATCAAAACCCTTTCTTTTCACATATCCCAGGACCCTCCCCAACCACAATCACGCTCTAAGAATACTTGCTGATAGCGGCCAAGTACGCCTTTCCAGATTCTGAAAGTTCCTTTCCGTTGTTCTTGGTAGGTAGCCAGGCTGTACCGAGACCGCCACCGTCAGTGTAGGCATATGCCTTGACATGGGGGTTGTTCTGGAACAAATCAACAACGTCTGCAATCCACTTGTTGATCTGGCCCTGGTCGGTGCAGGCTCTGAAGCCATCCTGGTCGTAAACGCATCCAAACTCGGTGACCCAAATAGGTTTCTTGTAGGTATTCCAGTAGTAATCGATATCCGCCTGGACGCCTGCCATGTCTGGCTTGTAAATGTGAATGGCGGTAAAGTCCCATGACTTCGAAATGCCACCGGTACTGAATGACTTGAGCCACTTTTCGTCCTTCTGCATACACATTGCAGGACTGCCGAGCAAGGCGCCTGAGTTACCCTTGGGAACAATCAAAGAGTTCCAAAGAGATACTCCTTTGGAGACAGTCATCTTGGCGGAGGTATCCTGGCCCGAACAATCAGGCTCGTTGAACCCTAGGACGTATTGGGGCTCTTCCTCCAGGTTCTTGAAAGCGGTGAAGCGCTTGGAGTCTTGAGGTCCATTCTTCCCACTGCCCCAAAGCATCGAAACACCGACGACTCCTGGAACAGAGGTAGGCTGGGGAGTCCAATCGTACCACCAGCCAAGATGGTCTTTCCAAAAAGGAACAGCATTTCCGCCAGCAGAACCAGCTTTCCTGCCACCGGGAATTCGAGAAGCCGACCGTGGAGCAATGACATCGTCGCCCGCATCAGTAGGTGTAGGCAATGCTGCGGCCATCGCGAGCTCTGCAAGCGCCATAGCGCTGCAGAGGGTATGGATGAGCATCATCTAAAGATAAGACGTATGGGAGATAGAAAAGACAAGAAGGTTAAAAGAAAAGTTTTCAAAACAAAAGAATCGAAGACCGGATAGTTGCTGAATGAGTGTGTTGATCAACAAGTCTGGGAAGTGTATTGGCGGGACGTATCTTATATGCGTGATGAGTTGGTCTTGACCTCAAAGGCAAGACTTCCTTGTCATGATACATACCTGACTCCAAGTCGGGCTAGTCCATAGTGTTCTTGTGAGTTTTCAAGATTGTCCTTCAGCCGATAGCACAGCTCGGCATGTCCGAAGACTTCATGGACTACTAATGTCATAGAAAACCTAATGGAGGTGTACATGTCATCTAATGATGGCAGTGTCGGCATTACACAGGAGCGTCATGTTACAAGTGCTAAGCAAACTTGGGAATAAGTGGCCTAGCCAAAAGAAACTACCTACACATTTCTAACTAGGCGTAGTCCTTCTGAAACGGCTCGATACGATTTTCGGGTCTAGACTCATGAACTCCCACTAAACAGAGTTTGTGAAGGATTATTCGGGGTACATACACTAATTTCCGGGCCCTGCAGTTCTTCAAGACCCAGTGACTCTCGGGCACAGACCGCAACAGCGAATCATGGAGCGTACTGCGCCATCTGTTAACATATGATGGACCTGCTACTGATTGATCTTGCGATTAGCACTGCTACCTCCCCCACTTAGTGACTCGTGTTTAGCCACGGTGCTTTTGCTCTCTGGGGCGGCCGTTCACTCAGCAATCCCTCAAGAAGTGCGCGATCATGCCCTCTCTCCGCCTGGATGATCGTGTTTCGTTTAACAGAGAGACTTATCTGACTCGAACTCCTTATACGAATTGCTTGCCTAACTTGAGTGAAGCCCTATAGTCACAGGATTTTACTTTTGTTTCATAGCGTCTAGTCCAACCACCCGCTATGTATGTGTATTTTCCGATCTGAAGCACTTTTGCCATCCTTCTACCAGGATGACCACCCATTCCGATCTCCAAACACAGTGTTGAACTGACATGTGATAATTGACATAGCTCGTTAATCCGGGGGTTTGTCTACCCCAACATCTGAAACACGCCATTCTACCAAACGAGTATGATGTGTGAACAGCAGGATCCTTCTCCCTGTTGATTCAATCATCACGAACGTCAGGGGTGTGACAAGTCAGCTGATAGCTGAGCCTCAGGGAACGGAAACGCCGGACACGCTTTATATGAAAGATCGCCGATCTCTGCCACCAAATGCCGTTCGGTGTTTTGTTTCCCCATACTAGTTTACTGACTTGTTAACTAGTCTAAGTATTAGCGGTGGGGCGACACACATGGATACCGGTATTACTATTTGTAAACTCTTTCTTGTAAAGCTAATAGAACACGTATATAAGTATATAAGCATGTTTATCAGGTGATATCGAACTGTATTTTTATCTTTAAATATATATATAAAGAATTAGTAGCTGTTTTATTT
>JAAGWP010000596.1:0-10408 GCA_013266165.1 Fusarium graminum
TCCTCCATCATGTCGACTCCCAGTATCAACAGCAACAGGAGTGATAGCGAGGCACTGCCATGGGACGTCCAGTCCTTGATAATCGAAATGCTCCTGGACATGCACAGACACCCAACCGAATCGAAAATTCGACTATCGCCCTTCGCCAGCGTCTGCAAAGGCTGGCGAGCAGCCATGGAGAAGGAACTGTTCGGAAGCTTAATTCTGAGGCCACAGAATATCTGCTATTTCGCCAAATACGATATACCCGATCGAAGACGACACATCAAACATATATTGCTCCAGACCTCTTGCTATAACATGGATGATATGCAGCGTCTTGACGTCAACCTTTTCACAGATGCCGTCCAACATCTATGGCGCGTTCTATCCGCCTGGACAAACCACCGCGTCACACTTGAATTGGGTGCAGTTTCAGCTTATGAAGAACACGTTACATCTGTGAACGACTCCGGTATTTGCTGGCCAGTATGGGCACGTCCCGGAATGCATCTACTTAGACACCCATCCCTCCCGCACGCCAAACTTCTGCGAAGCATCGAAGTTGGCCCCCGATATGGCTCAACAGATCTATGGCACAAGCAAAAGCGTTGGCTCATTGGTGCGACTCCGCTCGCACTCAACAGGGATACCTTGAAGAAAGAAGAGAATTCACCGTGTCTCCTTCGTCAAGTCAAAGCAGTTTCGGAGCTCTTGATTCTTCGAAGACACTTTTTGAACTTCAGCCCACGCGCTCTAATGCTTATCGTGGAGTCTATGCCCGCTATTGAGTCTCTGCGTGTCGAGCGATGGCGATTTGGCGACCAGCAAGATGAAGAGCGATGGAACCAAGGTATGCTTCTACTCCAATCGGCCATTACCGCGACTGACCTGTGTTGTTATAGATTTCCAATTCTCAAACTTCAAACTCCCGACTTCTCTGAAACAGATCAGCTTTTTCCAAGACAGTAGATTGGTAACATACTGTATGCGGGGGGTGAAGCTATCCAATCGCAGACTACGACACGCTCTGATGGAGGCAGCTCATCATCTTGAGCACCTCTCTGTCGCCTTCACCCTTAGTGGTATCAAGCTCCTGTGTAGTATGGCTCGGCGTAGCTTCAGAGCACTTGAAACAGTAGCAATAACATCAAGTATACTCCTATCCCGCCACAGGTTCCTGATTGATTGCCTCCTTATATGGGCAGCGGCAGCTGCAAGGAACATGCCCAGGCTAAAGATCATGGAACTTTGGTGCTACTCATCTAACGCCATCGCAATCTTCCGTTACGAAAGGCTAGGAAGATTCTTTGGTGTCATTACATGGGAGGGGCCCGTTGAGTATCACATAGCTAGGGAGGTCGAGGCTGCTTGGCTCCGTGTTCTCCCTCATGATGTCGAGAATCCTTCCGAGCTTCATGTTGAGAATGTTCCCTTGTATCCTTCTGGAACTCCCAGTTTAGGATCTATTTGTGAGCATCTGAAGCTAAGAGAACATATTCTGCATGAGTCGACATGGGCCGAAGTCAAGATATAGGCAACAGGATCATTCACTGACAAGGTTCATCAGAAGTAAACAGACATGGGCATTTACTACATTACGACGCAGAGACAGCAACTGCACAAAATGAGGTCTGCCTCGCCTTCATCAGGAGCTCGTCTGAAACGAATGCGCACATGATCCCAGATCTTCAACCACGAAGCAATGATAATAAGTTGACATTCCTGACTCAACTCCGTGACGGCTTCCGTATCCTTGAACTCGAATCGCGTCGGCTTATCAGATCCCATATTCAGCGCACCCGTCGCCAACACCTGATCAGGGCTAGAATACAAGTACAATTTCCACCCCTCCCCGTCGCCGATATTCTTCCACTGAAAAAGCGTCCGCTGATCCAGTCGGAACATATGCTCCGCGTTGCGATCTTTCAAAAGCTGATAGTGCATGTGGATATTTTTGGGAGGCAACGCGTTTGGGATCTCGAGTTCTGCGGCGTGTGCGGAGTACTTTATTGTTGCTAGAGGTGGTGCGCTTTCGTCTATACTGGACTGGAGATTGACGCGAGCCTCAAAGTCATCTTCGGTGCTTTTATACGAGCATGCGATTGAGAGCGGTGAACTTCCTGCGTTTCCTCGTAGTTTGAATCTGGTTTCCGATTCATCTTGTCGGTGAATAGTGAAGGTGTTGGGTAAGATTATATCTTTCGTCAAGTCCGGATGGGGGTGATCGGGAGGATTCACATTCTGTAATGCAATTTGTTTTTGACCCATTGTGAGTCTGAATTGATATGAGATGGCGACAGGTGGTGATGCAAAAAATCAGGAAATAAAGAATTCTAGACTTTTTCTCACAGCAAGCCTTGCATCTTTAGTAGATAATAGACCTGGATCGGTCGGCTTTCTCATGTGACAAGACAATAGAGACGGTGCCTGATGATCCCTCGAGGTAGTGGCACGTGCTTGATTGCACTCTTCTTGTAGGTTCGCACTTCTTGTAGGTTCGCAGTGCTGAATAGGATTACAGCTGAAAAATGCCCCGCTATTGAACGATACGCGAGTGACAGTCGTGAAACTAACGATAAGATTGGCCGGGGGCGGGAAGAGGTCGAGAGAGGAGAATGTTTCCAAGATACTTTACATTTTCTTTCATCTCGCGAACTACAAGCGAGTTTGTTGTAATGATTCCACAGTGAACAGAAATGACTTCAGTTCAAGAACAGGAACGCCGACAGCAAAAAACAAGAGGTTATCTTGTGAAGACCATGTTGCATCTCGTTTAGTGAAAGAGAAATGTCACGTCATGTAGCCAATCACTCTATTGTTGTGCGTATCTCCCTCTCTTTACGTAACCCGTCACCTCCTTCAATGGCATGTAGCCAAACATATCCACAAACTTTCTCAGACACTCATTCCGTTGACGACCGTGCCCAGGCTTCGTACTGATGCCGGACCGGGCAGCTTGGTGGTCCAGCTTATCTTTACCGAGGACAAGAAGGGGTCCCTCACACGTCAACATACTTACGAGGAAGTTGAGTGCGATATCCTCACAATTGAACGCCGCGTCCACCAACTCACGCACACCCGTCACGATGTCATCCTCTGAGTGGTAATACTCCAAATATGAAATATGCGTGAAAGCCAGACCCGAAAGGATCATGCTGTAGCCATCTTGCCCCTTGCAGTTGGAGTTGTACGTGGGATTGCCGATATTATTATACTGCCAGCAGCGCGCAAAGGCACCAGTCAAACGATGCATGCCTGCCTTCCGCCATTGCTGAAAGACATACTCTAGATCTCCGGTTGTGTTGTAATTCCAGTCATCGTCCGAGAGAAGGATCCCTTGGGTTCTGTACGCAGGGTCGGGGAGGAATTTCTGGTTTAGGCTGTTCTTCTTGGATTTGCGGTAGCGGACAGGTACCCCGTGTTTGCTCTCGAAGTCAGCCGGAGGTTGGACGTCGATTTCGTTCCAGACGACGACGATTTCGTGGAGCGATGGAACTTTGTGTTCTATAAGGTGAGCAAGGGTCTCCTTTAGCTGACGCGGTCGCTTGTAGGTCTGGATAGCAATACTATGGCTTGTTAGTTTGTGCTCTTGTTTGGATGGCCGCGATAGAACTTGCGTGAACTTATCCTCTAGTAGGACACTGGTCTTGTTGACAACATCGTTCCAGATGGTCAAGTTAGCAGCCTCATCGCGATTACCGCAGATTTTCTCCTCAGTGTATGTGGATAAGCTGCGAAGCTCCGCGAACTGGGGCTCTTGATAGATTTCTTCCTTCTTGATACTCTCGTAGTCGAGTCCATATATGGAAGCAAATGTCATGCATATGATGAAGCTCACGGTGGAGGTTACAAGGATCATCCACTTCCTTCTAGGGTTGCCAGAAGCGTAGGAGCGGTAAGCCGAGGCAGTAGCATAGGTCTCCATAGGCATTGGCTTGAGATCATCCTCGATACCGGACCGTGAGGTGAGACTCAAGCCATCTTCGCCGACAGATCTTGACATTTTATGCTGAAAAGGAGTGATGCAAGTTCAGAACTTTTTTAACTTAAAAGGATGGGCGAGGAAGGGTGTATCATGTCAGTGATAGTGTAAAGAAGTGTAATGAATGAGGGTGAGGGGAGGGAAAAGTGCGATATTGGGGAGAAGCTGAGACAGAACACCAGGAAACTGGGAAGTGGATGATGAAGATGAATGGCTTAAAAGCGACAGGCCTATGGTTTATGTGTCTAAGTCACTGCTGACGCTTCTAACCTGAAACTGACAACAGGATTAAACAATGTCGATTTAGCTGGATTAAATGGGGCAATCGTTATTTATTTCTCTCGCCCTGTCCGAGGTCACCGTGCTGTGGCATGCGCTTTCATAACACTACTAATAGCCATCCATATCGATTGAAGGAATCCGAGTCATTTCCATGGGCAGCTACCCTAGGAACAGTTAGTAAACAATCAGCTCTCCCGTTACATTCCATCTGGATACAATAGTCAATCTGAAGCTCCATGGTGGATATACGTGTTGCAAAATTAAGCATCCTCAGCATCTTTCAGCAGGGGATTTAGTGGTTCTGGGCCTGAAAATTTGAATAGAAGGGCGCTTCGAAGTAAACCACGATCCACTTGGTGATATTTGGTGATACCGTTTCCGACCGACAGTTATGCTAGGATTCAACAGTCACGGGCTATCCCTTGTCTTCAGCAGGGTCATAATCAATCTCCAGCCAACCGGCTTTCGGCTGTCTTATGTCTCGGAAACTTACCCGCCAAGTCGACGCTAAAAAATCGAAGCTTCAAGGATCTACGTAAGAAAAGAGGCTTGACTTGGCAATGTTTCAAATCCCTTGCATAAGTCGGATCAACGGCAGTTAGTGTAGATGTCTTGGATAGTGTGCGCAAGCCTTCTGACGTTGCCATTCCTAAAGATGAAAATAGTATACAGCAAGATCGATCTAAAAGCTTATGGATTCTTAGCCTCAAGCCAGTCCAGATTGATAAATGACAGACTCGCAACTAGCTCAACCAAATGTGGCAGTTTCCATTGAGAAGGGCATTTACTAAGTAGGGATAATCGCGGAGGACTTCTTCGAGGCTATTGAACTCGGCAGAATCGACCTTTTTATTTTTTTTGTTCTCCACCCTCTGCAGGATTCTCCCCTTGCATCATTCCACGCGACGGGTTTCGTCACGCTGTAGTGTTTGAGACATCAATATATTTCCAGAGACTCAAGGGAGGCTCGCAGTGCTCTTGACAATAGCGCATTGATCCTTACGCTCAGACCAATGACGATTTGGCTCCCGTAAAGATTGATCCATCTACTCTTGTGGGTTCGGCTAATTGTGGCCGAGACCAACGGTCGTCTAATTGCTTTGGCGGAGATGGTCCATCGACCCGCATACCTGTAGAGTGTGAGACTTGTAGAATGTAGATTGGGGGCGCAAAGACTCATTGTTGCCATGTTCCTTCTTATGTCTGCTTTATTGGGAATTGCTTTTTAAATGGCGATATATAGACAGAGTATCATTAGGTTTGGGATGCCAGAGTACTGCAAAGGTTTAAAGTCGAGTTTCTCGCTCAATCACAAGGTTATGTTCAAGTGTCTCCGTCATCCACCAATTTAGCTTTTCTTCTTGCACCTTTCTCCCTCTTTCCTTTCTCGACTCCCTACCTGGACCATCCTTGTCTCCATTTTCCCCAGAGTCCACGAATTCGGCGTAATTTTCAATGGCGGCCTATTCACAGCTTCCCGTATCATCGCCGGACCCCAGACAACCTGGCAAGCCATCATCCGGCAAGGTTGGGCTATACATGGTGTATGATTTCTCGTATTGCATTGCTGTGTCGCCTGCTGATGAACCTGTTAGTGCCTGGATAGTTTCTTCGAATATTACCATTCTATTCAACAAGTGGTTGCTTGACACTGCTGGATTTAGTAAGCTCGCTTATCCGAACGATACTTGGAGCTTCTCAGGCTAACATCATAAATAGAATACCGTCCGGAGTCCCAGATCTTGCAACACTGATGGCTGGATGCGCTAACAGCTTTCACAGCCATCTTGTTAGTAACATGGCATCTCATCTTTGCCACCGTCGTAACACAGATCCTCGCCCACACGACAAGTTACCTCGATAGCCGCCATGACCTTCCGAATACCTGGGACTTCTTTCTCACGACCGTTTTACCCATCGGAATCGTCTCTTCCGGGTCCCTTGTCGCCTCCAACTTTGTATACCTATACCTATCAGTAGCCGTCATCCAAATGCTCAAGGCCGCCTCACCCGTTTCGGTCCTTCTCGTGTCATGGTTGTTCGGCGTCGAGGACCCAACAATCGGAAAGATCACAAACATTCTTGTCATCGCTATCGGTGTTGCTGTCGCCAGCGCTGGATCGATCGAGTTCTCCATGATCGGCTTCTTCTTCCAGATGGGCGGGCTTGGGTTTGAAGCTGTTAGGGTTGTATTGACGCAGGTGATGCTCAATGGTGAAGGTCTAAAGATGGATGCAATGGTCGGTCTTTACTACTACGCCCCTGTTGTCGCAGCTTTGAATCTTCTTGTTGCTTGTATTATCGAGATTCCATACTTCGATATGGCCGACCTGCACAGAGTTGGCTTCTCAACGCTCTTTTTAAATGCTGCCGTGGCATTCACGTTGAACTTTGCCAGCATGGTTCTGGTGGGTACGACCACTTTGGAACCGGATTCCTCACTAACATATATACAGATCGGCAAAACTTCCGGACTCGTCATGTCATTGTCGGGAATTTTCAAGAACATTCTTCTTGTTGTCTGCTCCGTCTTGATCTGGCACGTGACGATAACTCCTGTCCAAATCATCGGATACGGCGTCACTCTTTGTGCGCTAGTGTACTACTCGATTGGTTGTGAGAAGCTGCTGGAAGGTTTCCACGCTTCAGTAAAATGGGCGTCGGGTGCAGCAAGCGAGGCAACCTCTACCAAAGACAGCTCCCTGAGCTCGGGAAAGGGTGTGTGGATGGCACTGGGATTTGCCGTCGTATGTTTCACAGGTATAACACTTGGTATCGGTTACCATAATGGAATATATAAGTCCATAAAGGAAGCCATGTTCTAAAGAGACATGTCAATAACAATCATATTCTGACGATCCGTGATGCGCCATCTTCAGGGAATCACTCTGGTGTTGCTACAAAATGCCGAAATTCTGAGAAGCACGGGTGTGTCCAAACTGTATCGAATGTAAGAAATGACATGGCGACTATAGTCTTCAATTGCCTTTGCGTTTTGATCTAGCTAGCGAAAATATGAACGTATTAACAATAATGTAGAGAAAGACTTCTAGTAATCTAAGGAATGTACCATAGAAGACTTGGCAGGAACTTTCGGAATGTTCCTGCCATTGTAAAGCTTACGAAGTTATATCTCGCTATCAGCAAATCCAAAGCCAGGTTTGAGTAATCGGTGACCTCAGGCTTTCGGTGCAGTGACTGAAAGCTGAGACGTTGATTCTGAAATCTTGGCGACGTGATCGCCGAGCTCTTTTACCCTGATAGACTCCATGAACTTCCGGAAGTACGTCAACTCTCTCATGATTCCAGCGTCCTGGTCATGTTTGAGTCCTCCAAATGTAAGCTCGGTATCTATCAGGCCATATAAGCAACGACGTCTAGACGAAATGCGAATTCTTACCTGTGAACACTGCACGGAAGCTATTGAAAATTGTTTGGTCCTCACGCTTCCTGTGTTGTATCGCAAGCAGCATGATAGAGAAGGGTACCACGAACCTCTCGTCGACGGTGTTTTGCGCCAGGACAATAGCAAGACGGATGTGCTTACGATCAGCGACCTGATCTAAGTTGTATCCTCTCTTATGAACCCTTCTTCTCATGCCAGCCACTGCTTTTGCCAACATATCCCAATTGTTATTTTCTCTATCCAACATGGGGCAAATGGTATATAGTGCCCCATCCTCCAGTTGCTTGACCGAGACTTGGCTGCATCTGCCTTGAAGATCGAGACAGCCTTGGGTAAGGTATTCACCAAGGGGATACTTTCCATTGCGCCATCCACTGATTGTGCTTAGCATAAGGTTATATTCCTTGTAATAATGTATGGCATCCAGGTCTCGAAGAAACGTTCCTTCCTGGAAGTTGCTAGTGTCAATCATGATCAGGTATATGTCGGACTTGTCCGCCTCCGCCTCTCTTCCTGAAATGACAGTGTGATGGTATAAAGCGAATTGAAGTACGAAGAGAAGCGAGCTAGACCAAGACATGAGATTGCAGTTGTTCCCGTGCCTTTTTGACGGCATCAAGTGGTCATACAACGCTTGGGAAGCCTCCTTATCTGGTAATTGCAATAGGTCAATAGCGTGATCAGACAGCGTATCACCCTTTTTTTCACGATGTTCGACCCAGGCTGGAGACGCAACATATTCAGGGCTTGAGAATCCAGGGGATCTCGGACCGTAGACTCGAAAGAGATACGTTGGTGTGCAGTTGAAAGAGAATTCTACCTTGACGTCGTCCCTGGGTACAAATCGTTGCGAGGCCATGCTCACAGTATATACTCGCCAAATTATGCAATTTTTTCGCGATATTGAATCAAAGAGGCACGAAACTATTGGGATAGTAAGAGGAGGGGTACGATCAGTGAGGGGTAAGACGCGGATCATAAGGCTTTGGCGTTGGGAGTGGCTGTGATATAACAGTGCCGCCCAGAATCAGGCTCTGGCGTGATCCTGTGGCAAGCTCACTAATTGGGCTAGTTCCACAGAATAACATGCATGACGAGAGATCAGACCATATCTTAGAAGTCTGCTAGTACTTTCCTTTTGAACGTCTAATACGATTGACAATACATAAATATAATTTCGCTTGTATACGCTCAAAAACAATATTCGCCGGAATTGACAAACGCCGGGTTTCCCTCCAAAAGCGCTTCCCTATACGGGACAATTTTCTGCGCTATCCTTCGTACAACCACTTCCAGCTTTCGAAAGACGATACTGGCAAAGACTCGCACAAAAGACAAAGTTGGAGACAACCAGTCCACAGCCGCAGACCGTCAGGGCTGCAACCTATGGCATCTTTAGTTTTCTTGTTGATACTTCATTGTGGAACAATCGACAACTTACTGCACGAGATACGTTGACCTGTGAGGGATCAAACATCGGCGTCAAAAGATGCAGTGCATATCCGATAAGGAAGAAAACCCAAGAGTAGCTCATAAGCATTGTAGGACACTGCCAAAACCAGAGCATCTTGCGGCTGACTCTGCGCATCTCCGAACCTGAGCGAGAGGTCGCACTCTGTTCTTCGATGACAGGTTGTAAAAATAGACTCAGGGCAATTTTGAGCTTCTGTTCTCCAAAGTCTTCTTCAACTGTTGTAGGCAGGTGTCGTAGCAGACGTTGGTGCGCAGAACCAATTAAAGCAAATGATGAGAGGAACAAGCTCCAGTTCCAAAGCATTTTGGTCGCCCATATCGTCTTCTCAGTCGTGGGCCAAGAGAAAACGCCGATTACTGCCGCACCCGATAGGGTCGCCTGGAGAAAACAGGTTAATGGCTGTCATGGCCATGGGAGGTGGAATAAACTCACTGCTCCTTGGACAAATCTTAACTCCTCAATCTTGGTTTGTCGAAAATTGACTAGATTTCTTATCGTTGCATCCTGGTGGTTTTGGTGACGTCTGATGGCATCAATCGGGTTGCGTGTGTGGTACTTGTAGGCTCCGGAATAAGTGCAAGTCAACATCAGAGCGGGCACCTTGACAATCAGATCATGCAAGTAATCCCAATTTAAAAAGTCCAGCAACACCGACTGTTTGTTAACAGGACTCGTGCTTTTCATCTTGATGGTACAGTGCGGGTCACTGAGTAATTGTCACGGCTATAAATCTCTGGTCATTCCTTCATTAAGTACAATTATGCAAAATCGTGCAGAGGGTGGGACTCGGATTCGGAAAGGGTAAAGCGGTTTCCTATGCGAAGTCCGTCGGACATTCTGGCCAATAGCAATGATGCTGGTGACTCTCATGAGGCTCTGTAATGCTTCGCCACACCATGGCAGCATCCAAATGCTTGTCACAAGGCTATTTTTTGCTCACCAACACTTTTTAGTTCTGCTTACAAGTGCGGTAGCGGTTGTGTCTTGATTGGCCGAATTACAGAGCCGTACCATGCAAAGTGCCCTAGACCCCCAAAATTACAACGCCTCACAGGCTCCCTTCAAGGCTCGGGCCACACCGGTAGCGCCTCGTGGTCTAAAACTGTGAAAAGACCCCTGCACTTATAGGATTGAGCTGAATGTTTCGAATAGGCAGACTGTTATGGTGGTGGCCACCATCACGAAGCTCCCCGTAGGGCTGGTCTTGGTAATCTAGCAATGATTAGTCCAATGCAAGTTTTTGCGAGCTAGTAACCATCACTCATGTTGTATATATAAACAG
>JAAGWP010000597.1:0-23853 GCA_013266165.1 Fusarium graminum
AAAAAAAAAAAAAACTCTTATAATTATCTATAAATAGATATGTTATCATGAGTCCTGTACACCAACGGCCCCAGATTACCTGACTCCCATGACGTACGGATACAATTGTATAGAACTGTATTTATTTACTTGTCTGAGAAAGTCAGGACTCCTTATCTCAATCTGGCACAATGACGACTACAAAAGAAAACCACACCAAAATACTCTTGCAATATATGAGCATTAAAAATTAAACATTAATTGAACCCTTCCGTCACTGATGGTCATTGTTTTAGCTGGCGGTTAATGGATTGGATGCCCCGCGACTCCAAACGCGTCTCACCCCCACGCGTTACTAGCATCTCAAACATTGCTCTATCAACATCACATCAAAAACATCAAATCGCAACGCCACAAACCCATTCCCCAATTACATGTCCACAGTCTCGAGATCCTGATGCGCAAGTAATCTCCAAAAATAATTGTCACTCATAATGGCCACAGGCATGTCTGCCAATTCCAGAAAATAAGGCATGGATCTAGTCGCTAACACAAGAAACAGGCCAGCAGCGCCGTGGTGGGCGGCTGGAGGAACGTCTTCGTGGTGCGCAGTACGTATAATACTCCAGACTTTTATATGGTCTTTGCTAATGTAATTCTAGGCGCACAAATATCCAGGACGACTCTTTCCATATCGACATCGCCGGCCTTAATATAGCCTCGACTCCTGCCGCACCCTCGCCAGCGCCTCCGCCTGCAGCATCGTCGGCGAATACTTCTGCTAAGAGGAGGAGATTGGACAACGAACCGCCGCCAGCTACACAGGCTCCAGGAAGCGCACGAAGACGTTCACCAAGATTAGCACTCGAAGACCCCTATGATCTGCCCGACTCATCTAAGGAATCTGGAGCGCAGAGCACCACAACTGAATTGGTCGAAGTAGAAGAGCCTGTGATCGAGGAGTTGGAGGACGAGGAAGTCGAATTCGAGCCTGAAGCCGACAACGAACCGGAGCCGGAGCCAGAACCAGAACCGGAATTGCCAAGTCCAGCGCAATCCGCCGAAGCGCCCGAAGATGATGAAGCCGAGATCGAGTTACCAGTTTTGCCGAATACAAATACGTCCATATCACCAGATACTCAACTATCAAGTCGCAGGGCGCAACGCAATACCGAGGGTCTGCTCGATGGAGTACAGAGTGTGCACATGAGCGATGCTGTGTCATCCACTACTCGATTGCATACCACAATACAACATGAGGATGACGCCCCAGCTTCTTCATCGCCTTTGGTACGGAAGGCACGGCGAAGCGAGGGTGCTGCGATGGTTCGATCAAGGATGTCTCAAGTGCGAACCCCTGGGACTCCAGAGCAAGCAACTGAGGAGGTGGACGAGCTTTCTCCAGAGCAACCGAATCTTGTACCCGCAGACGAAGAATTGTCGGAACCAGATGCGATGGAAGAAGCAGGCCCTGAAGAGGAACAAATCGATGAAGGCTCAGTAGCGCAAGACGAAGAAGCGCAGGAAGAAGAAGAGGCTGCAGCAGAGGCCATTGGAGCAGTAGAAGCGGCCAAAGCCATTGGCAGAAAACGCCCCCGACAAAGTCTCCCCTCCCAATCACATGAGGCAGAGTTGGATGAACAAGCAGATGATGATGAGCCTTCGCCAAAACGCCGTCGTGGACGACCATCAAGAAGCCCTGCAACACAAAAGCAACCCGCAACAAAGCCAAAAGCTGGTATTAAAGCAAAGTCACGGACAACGGATCAAAGGCCACTTCCGAAACAAGTACACAAAACGAAACAAGCAGCCAAAGAGCGACGAATCAGTGACGGAACAGCTATTGAGCTCACGGTACATCGTTTTGTCAATGTTAAGAAGTTCATTAAAGACGACGGCGAGGTGGACCATCTTGCTGCAGATGTTCCATTCATACCAAGTGGCGAGACAGTGGTGGATGTCTTTTTGCAGGTTTGCTTGGAAGTTGTTGAGGGCACTGTCGCAAAGCTTCTTGAGACATTAGGAAGTACCGAAGACAAAGAGAAGAAGAAAGAGTGTCGAATTAAAATACGGGCGCTTGAGGCGTACAAGGAAGAGCTGAGCTCTCGTTTACTCCAACTGGTAAGTTGTCACCGTCACATCAAGATGTCCAAAGCTGACGGCTTAGGCTATCCATCTCAGTGATTGGCAAACGCTACGCAAAAGAGTTCGTGTTGTACAGCGAGAAAAGCTCTCCTTACGAGAGGAGATCCTGCGTCTCAGGGCAGAACGGGAGCAGGTAGCTCTGAAGATGGATGCAGTACGAATCAAGCACGAGGAAGATACAAAAGAGTCAAAGGTAAGTTACCCACTGGTTGTTATTTGACACAGAGCTAACCATATTCCAGTATCGCCTCGATACCTCGGCTATAATGCATGATATAGACATGGCGGTCGAGCGGGGACGTGATGCCCCTGAACTCTCCCGCGCCCAAGAGAAAAAGGCCGACTTGGCCAATCTTGAGCTTCTGGTGGCACGCATTGTAGATGAAGCCAGCTCAGCGAGCTCCGCAGGCGGAATGCTCCAACAAGTCAAAGACTTCAATGCTTTCCTCGAACGTGCAGCAGTCGCTCTAGAGACAAGATGAAAGCACCACGGCAGTAATGAAACGAACGTCTTTTAACCTCTCCAAACGGAGCCAGTACTTTTTCTCGCTTAGTTAATCTTGGCCTTGCTAAAGTCCATCTCGGGGTGCTGGGCCTGGAACTTCTTGAGAATATCCGCCTTGGTCTGCTCATCCGAACTGGGGAGACCCTTCTCCTTCTGCTGCTGGTCGAACATCATCTTCTCGACCATACCACGGGTCTCGCCATCGAGATCAGACAGCTTGGAGTTATCAGGCTGGATCTTAGTAACGTCGATCTTGGGGGCAGAAGTAACGACGTGGGCCCACCACTCCATCTTGTTCACCTTGTCGAGGTGGATCTCGACGGTCTTGGTGCCGTCTGAGTTGGTGCTGAGTGTCCAAGTTGAGTCGTCGACATGGATGGCGTGGGGAAGGTCGCCCTATGATGGTTAGAAAGGGCTGTGCTGTGACGACTGAGTTGTATATGTACCTGAATGATTGGATCCTGACCCTTGATACCCGCCTGCAGGCTCTGCTTCTTGATAGTAATGACAAGATCTCTCGACTTGAGATTTCCGGGCACATCGAAGGTAGCATTGAGCTCAGAGATGGTCTGTGTCCACTTGTAGGGCAGAGCGGATTGCTCCTCGGCCTCCTTGGCCGTTGCGGCGGCGGTCTCAGCGAGTGTAGGTTCTGTCAAAGTTAGAAAGTGCAAAGACATCATAGAGTGCTAAAGAACTCCTCATTATGAACGAGTTGGATCTAGCAAGTGCATCACACTCACCCTTGTCAGTCATGGTGATGGTCTGTTTGGTGGTTGAGATATGGTATGAGAGAAGTTGATGGAAGCTGTTGGGTATGAGAGAAGGCTGACATTCATGGAGGGGCAGCATTTTAGCGGGGCGATCTTGACTAGAGCTTAGACCAATAGGGGATCTTCCGTTAAGCCTCTCATCCCTGTAGTCTCAGCCGCGCAGAAGCAACATTTGGCATAATACTTGGGGTACCTGATTAATAACATTAACCTTTCAACCACCAACAAAGCTCTTCATTCCCTCTCCTCTTGCCTACTCACGACCACACTCTCTTGCTGAAACACCTGAGATTCTAGATCCTCAGAATGTCTCGCGCAGGCGTCTCAGTACGCCACACCAGCGACTTCAACGCGCCTCCACCGCCCGATCAGGACGAGACATGTCCCGTGTGCAAGACAACGCGCTACTTCAACCGCGACATGGAGTTTCGCATCAATCCCGAGTGCTATCATCGCATGTGCAAGACATGTGTCGAGCGCATCTTCAAAGACGGCCCTAACCAATGTCCCTATGCTGGTTGTCACAAGACGCTCCGTCTGCGCGGCTTCAAGACGGCGTTTTTCGCAGACTTGACCGTTGAGCGGGAGGTCGACATTCGAAGACGAGTTGCAGCCGTGTTCAACAAAACCGAGCCTGATTTTGAAACTTTGGACGATTACAATGAGTACCTTGAGATGGTAGAGTGTTTGACCAGTGATCTCGTCTACGGCGTCGATGAAGAAAGACGGAAGGCGGAAGCGAAGCTCTCGGCGTGGGAGGCACAGCACAAGGCCGACATCGAGCAAAACAGACGGAAAGCACGTGATTCTGACGAGAAACGACAACGGGATAGAGCCAAAGAGGAAAAGGAAGCGCGAGAACGACGCATGCTGGAACGACAAGAGGAGCTCGAGGAAAAGGCAAACGCAAAACGCTTCCGCGAGGAAATGCTCGATTCTCTTCAGAGCGCCGAGATGGGCCGTGCGACAGAAGCCATGGACAAAATCATGCTGAAGAAGAGAGGTCAGACCAAGCGCGACGCCGCCCTCGGCGCTGCAGGTGCAGCAGGCGGTCTCTCGATCCGTGGATTGCGCGAGAAGAAGGCTCCTGTGGTGGAGAACGTCCCTTACGATCCGTATGGTGGCATCCGCGTCATGCCCGAGCGGGTGGATCTTGCGCCCGAGAAGCTCGCGACGTACTCTAACGAATGGGTCGAGATCACACGGACAAAGACTGAGTTCAAGGCCGGCGGATATAACCCAGATGAGTTCCTCACACGGGCCTTGTTCGAGGCGTTTTCAGGACTGGGTGTGTTTGTGGATGAGGAGAAGGTTGAGAGGAGCGTTTCGACAGCGGGTGCCAGGGAGGCTGCTTTGACGGGAGACACGGGGGGCAGAATGGACGTTGATGAAGTGTTTTAGATGCTGTTTTGCTGCTATTTGGTCATTTGGGCATAGCTTCGGAGTTATGAGGAGTTCGGGATCCATGGATGAGAAATCTCGAGAGGCTTCATCGATTTGGAAAGACGGATTTACGTCAGAGGCCAAAATTACGATACCATGAATAAAGGTCTACACAACATACATGCCCAGACACTAAGGAGAAAAGACAATGCATATGACGAGAATGATGATTTATATGACTGTTACTATACTAATCCAAAAGAGAAAATCACCTGGAGAGGATTGAAGAGCATCTTGGACAGGGAATTAATTCCACACTAGTTGCTCCTATTTAAATCATCCTTTCGCCTTGCAATACTCTTTTCGATCTCATCCCCCGAAAACGCCTCGCTTACTATGTGGAAAGGGAGGATGCACAGCCAAGAAATGGAAACAAAAGGGGCGCCGAGAAACGCGATGAGGATATTCGGATGGAAGTTTATGAAATGTAATGCTATGTGTAGCATGCTGAAAGCCGTCTCTTATTGTTGCCAGGGTGTCTGCTGAGCAGGGCGAGGGAATACAGGTACGGTGGGTATCTGGTCGAGGCCACCTCCGATGGGCTGCTGGTTGTTTTGCCAGCCCATGCCCGTGCTGTGGTTAACAAAGGCGCCGTTTCGGAAAGGGTTGGTGGTACCCGTGGGCTGAGGAGCGAGAGCAGCACCGGCTGTTTGCGGTCGCTGCTCCTGATTTGGTGGAGGCATCATTGAGTTGCGAGCAAAGGGGTTCGTGCCAGTTGGTGTAGGTTGTACGGGAGCTGGTTGTTGTTGTTGTTGAGAGGGCGATTGAAACGGTGAGTTTGCAGCTTGAGCGAAGGGCGAAGAGTTTTGCTGTGGTGATGAACGAGCAAAAGGGTTTGTGGATTGGCGGTTGAGAGCTGGAGTTGTGGCAGATGATGCCAGGCCTGTTTGCTGGGCCATGAGCATAGACTGACGGAAAGGGTTGGTGCTCCCTGTCTGCATCGGTTGAAGTCCCTGGGGCTGTCCATTCTGGACTGGCTGAGGAACAGCATTGGGGAAGTTGGCGATCGAGTCTTGGGGGATCGGCGCGAGGGAGCTTTGCTGGAAGCTTTGCGGTTGAGGTGAAAACCCTCCGAAACCTGCACCCGTAAAATCTGGCTGCAGCTGAATTTGAGGCTGCTGTTGCGGCTGCATGAACCCTCCTGTCTGCTGCGGTTGTTGGAATGGACTGTTCGATGCGAACCCCGTGGGTTGAGCGACAAAGCCGTTTTGTTGGAATGGCATGCCAGTGGGTTGTTGTTGAAAGGGTTGAGGCTGAGCCTGAGGGTTGACGTTCATGGCTGTCTGGTTTTGCTCGATCGAGTCGAAGAAGTCGATCAGATCAGGATCGGGGCCCTTGTTGGCTTGTGGCTTCGATTCGGGTGCCTTGTTGCCGGTCGAAGACGAATTGATCTTAGGGAAGGGATTGTTGGATGCTGGTTCAGGGAAATCGACGCTCTTCTTGCTGAGACCTCCTTGCTTCGAGCTTGAACCACCGCCAACCTTCTTCACATCCTGCTCGGCCAAATATTGTCGTCGGTGGACCTCGAAATCAGGGTCATGAAGATATTCCTCAAGCTGGCGTCCAAGATTGACAGGGGCATGCTTGAGCTTGGGCACTTCGACTCTCGTATGGTGTTCGTGCTGTCGAGCCACGCTCAGATATTGGACGACATAGTCGGTTTGCTTCGTGAATTTCCGATAAATGGCCATAGCACGTTCGGCATCCACCTTGGACATTTCGAAGAAGTTGCCTAGAAGGATTCAAGTGTTAGCCGAGCGGTAATTGAGACATGAGGGGAGGGGTAAGGGAACCTACCAAGAATGCTAATTAGGCCTTGGTTGAGAACCTGGAATAGCGCCAACAGATCCAAGACAAGCAGTCGGAAAACAGTTATAGTGATTTCATTCTCAGGCTCGTTCTCCATTACCTGGGGCTTGTTAGTGTCCAAAGTTCACGTAGCTACTGAATTCCTGCAATAGTTTTCGCTGACTTACGTCGCATTTCAATAATGCCTCGAGCTGCTGTTGCACAACTTCGGTCTCTCGTAATAAGCCCTTCTCAACGGACAACTTCTCGAGTCTCGACTCAGAAGCGCGCACCCAATCGGTCTTTGTCTTTTCGTACGCGCGGGCTCGCTCGGCTAGGTAGTGAGCATAATGCCGAATATTGCGACCTTGGATTTGGGCTGCCAATCTGTCAATCGCTGTATCTAGATGTTTCTTGGTGTCCGTGGAACGTACCGTCTGTGAAGCTGCTGATCGCCAGCACATTGCGGTGTGTCGAAAGGAAGGCGAGTGTAACATCTGGAGAGCCCTCTCTGATCATCAGGTGAACAGTAATTAAACTTTTGAAGACCACAGTCCATGTTGAATCGCGCAGGCGGTATGTGAGAGCGCGAAAGACCTCGCCGACGCCAGCTTCGCCGGAATGGGTAGCGACGAGGATGTGCTCGATATATTTCGTTTTTGGTGGAGCATTCTGAAGCCATGGGATGTCAGCAAACGCTGCTAGTCGGGAACAACTTGTCAAGCAAATTGGTTGAGCTTATATATTGCCCGCATATATCGGACTCGTTCGGTGAGCGCGCACACGTACCTTGACTTTTGTTGCGCCCTTGACGGACTTTTCGAAAGAGCTTGACATGATAATGTCTATAGTCACTCGGTCGAGCTATATCGAGCTTGAAGGTCTCGGTAACGAGGGGGTAGAGTTCGGACGAAAGACGTTGCAGCGAGTGACGGGAGCGGATAAAGATGCTATGAAACGAGGCCGGGAGTCCGGACAAATCGAGACGGCGATGATGATGATGATGGCGGGGAACAGAAGAAGACGTCGCCGTGTCGTGTCGTGTCTTGGCGTGTCGTTGTTGCTTCCAAGTCGCCAGCGCAAAGAGAGGGACTTGGAAGAGAAAGAGAGATTGACCGAAAGAGACGAGTAAGTGTGTCTGTGTCCGCATCCGCGCCGGGGGACGTGGACGATGCTGGGGTGTGGAAGGACCAGGGGGGGGGTGCTTGTCAGGTTGGACTTTGGGACTTGGACTCTTGGAGGTTGGGCTGTGGTGGTCGTTGGACAAGGTGGAGATTCAGAGCGCGGCGTACGATAGCGAGGTACTTGTGCGGCTCAGCGCTGAATAGAGCTCCTAAAATGTATCCCCCAAACTCTGTCCTCCGGAAGCGTGGTTGACTCCGATGTTGACGGGCGCTATCGCTGTACTGTAATTCCAGGGGACGCTACGCATGTCGTCACCATGGGTTTCTTTCATTACGAAGGGACTGAGTGCGCCAAGTAGCTCCACTGCACGAGATGATGATGTGCCAGGAGGGGAATCTGGGGACAGAGTGACAAACAATGTGTGTTGATTTTAGGAGAACACAAAGTAGCTTTGAGGGTGTTCAGGATACACGAGTTGAGGCTGTACGGTGTTTGGCAGTTTGGGCGTTTGCAATTATTTTTTCGCTTCTTGAGGTATCACGAAAAGTCCTTTCATTTCCGGCAGTACGAGCTTCAGACAGGCCTAGTCACTTATATCGAAGACAAAACATCAATCAAGCATACACGAGGTCCATATGTTTGTTGTATTCAAAGAAGATTCAATTCAATACTAAATAAGCGGTGCTTCACTTGAAACCCGCTCCCCCAGTGCGATCCCATACTTACCTTTAAAGAGTTCAATTTCTACTGCCAGGTGACCCCGGCGGCGCGAACCAAGAATCCCTTTCCATTCGTAATAAGTCAGAGCTTTTTTCCATCGCGTCCGATGCTATAACAAGGTCGGTGTGTCGAACGCCCATTTCATGGCACCAACCTCACCTCGCCTCGAGACCACTTAAGCTACCCCGAGAGGCAGAGGGTTTCGAGGTCCGGAGAGGAGGTACTGCATCATATTAAGCACGCGGTTCTCATCATCTGCGAGGTAAGTGTTAGCAACGTGCCTATACGATATGGTGGTGGTGGTAAAGACTCACAGTTATTTGAATGGAAGGGTCATAAAGAGAAAAGAAAGGAAGAAGAGAAGAATCGCGACCCGCGCAGAATTTAAAGACTTTGCGGTTGGCGCTAATTGTGGGGTGCTCGGTGGCTGATCTTCGGCTGCTTTTGACGTCCACTCTCACCCTACACTTTGAGTAAGGTATCCAGATCTACCAGACAATGCCCTCGCTATGCCTTTTGTATACATTATGATAGCCATGAAATCCCTGCCAGCATCGGGACAAAAATTCGGTTGTTCTTTTCCCATATTTTTCCAGGGGTGAACGTGACAGCGTCCTGACAGATGCTGGAACGGTTCCCAGGATGTGACAAAAAATAAGGACTACAGACCAGATGGCATAGAAACTTGTTACCCTCTACCAAATAATATGTATCTACTCTCGGGCTGGAAGTTCCTATACCATACAGATGACGTCTGCGAAAAGTTAGTAATAATTCTGGTTGACAATGGCCATGGCGGAAAGACGTATCATCAGATAGATCCTCTTTGTTCAGCAGCAAATGGATGTTGGAGGGCAATATCGTGGGTCAAGTATTTGAGGAGCTACTTGAATTGCTCAACTTCAATCTCTGTGATACCGTTATCTGGATATCGAACATCTTTGAGGCTGTCCTGGATGTCATGGCTGCAACATTTGCTAGCAAGAAGTCAGAAGTGTGATTGCTCAGCCTGAGAGAAAACGTTATCTCTTTTTTCTTTATCGTACTTCTTCTTCTTCTGAGACCGGTTGATGATAGCAAGAGAGAGCTTCAGTTCATGTTATCTTTGGGCTAGTTCCACTTTATTCCCCCGATTACAACACACACTTTCCATTACTTGCTCTCTTCTCATACTTCTTTCCCCAACTGACGGTCTATAGCAATGCATTGATCGACGCGATTGTGGTCGGCCCTGCTTTTTCTTCACCATCCAACGTTATGCGTCGTCCTCTCTTCTTTTGCTCGATTCTGCAAGCTTATCGAGTCTTTCCTCAATCTTTGTTACCATTCACCAATATTATCAGCATCGTTTCAGTGTACCAACATGACTGATTCTTCTCGACCTTCCAAGGGACGTGGCAAAGATGCGCATGATGACCTTGCCAAGAATTCTGAATGTCTTTCAATACGTGTGGAAGCGGACGGACGAAAGCAACTTCAATGCGTTTATCTATGGAATAGTGATGAGAAGGACAACACAGGGACTGGAAGCATGAAGGGCTCCAGGGCTTCGTACATGCCGTCGGAGTACCGGCCTTCTGTTGTCCCATACCCGAGGATACCCAGCGGGTATGAGCTGGTCCACGACCCAGAGACCACGACAGCGTATCTTGAGGTGGGATTGGTCGTTGGTGATAACCCTGGAAAATACCGAAAGGAAAGTGCTTCGATCGGCGGGACTTCAACAACAAAAGGAGAGAGTATCATTCTGAGCCGCGATGAGAATGCTTTGCGTGTTTTCATTCCTCTTTCTGAGACGGCCCATTGTCGAGCCACATTCTTTGTTGGATACAGTTACAGCAGAGGACGACTCTTTCCGGCCATGGTTTCTTCTGAGCATGTCTTCTTTTACCCCGAGTTCTAGAAGGACGTCAACAGCGGGAAGTCAGAGGATCGAGCCCAGGCCTTGAGACAGAACTGCAGAAAGGCCGCAGCGTGTCTATTGCCTGTAGTTCATACCAAAAGAAGTGAGAGTTTCAAGAGAGCTTCCCTAGCTGTGGTCCTTGCGAAGAAGGATGCTACTAATGGAAAAGCTGCCTTTTTCGACTTCGACTCTGATCTCAAGAATGATCAGGCAGCTCATTTGATTGGAGACATGATTGTAAGCTTTCTATAAATGATACATGTTTCAATGCTAACAATACTATTAGACCGTGAATGCGAACCTCTCCCGCCTCAGTTGCGACTTTGTGATGATCATCCACAAAGCCCTTCGCACTCATGCCGAAAAGGTCGACGAAGGCAAGCCTAAGCTGAGAGATATACTACATAGCTGCGATCTCCCTTTCTTTTTTGAATGTTGCTGTGGTAAAATTATGATGGCTGGGGCTGATGAGGATTCCGTTTTGCGAGTAGTCCAAGAAATCTTGCCCTTTTGCAAATGGCACCGCAACAACTGTACTCGCACACCGCTAAAGTCATAGGCAACCATCCGAGCGACTAATCAATGACGAATTTCCCGATATGGGGGTGAAACCAGGCAGATGGGTCTTGTGGTTGGGCGAGAGGTCTAGGCAGGAATAGTATGTAACAGCGTTGAATGAAACTCTTATAATGAATTAAAGGGTGTATTCAGACACAAAAGGTGATTTCCCAAATTACCCAAAGCCCAAACACAGCGAAACATAATCAATCACAAATGTTGTATCTCGACAACCATGAATCCTTTGGTATTTTGACACATACTCGGAAGTCAAGGTTGTGGAACTTCGCTGTTCGACGCCATTGCTCCAATGTCTCCTCTTCGAGTTCTAACTTTCCAACTACATTGAGACATGGCTCTTCAGGAGATACTGTACAGAAGCTTAAACTTGACGACCAAGAACCACCGATATTGACAGAGCAATATTCAACCCTGGGCATGTGAGCTGCACATCGCGCGGCCGTTCGGCAGAACTCAATCGCAACCGAGTTGTTTGGTCGAGCCGGGTAATCGTCTCGCTCAAATTCGCTGACCATGAGCGCTTTACCAGAGGGCAAAACATTCCTGGGGTGTACGACAAAATATTTGGGAGTTGGCCAATGAGGCACAGTTGAGTCCGAATCTGCTGGCCAGAAAATTGTTGGTTCAACCCGCCCGTAAACGGTGAGATCCTTCAGACCGTCTCATTGTGAGAATCGACATAGCTGTCTAGTCAGACTGTCTTCTGTAGAACTTGTTTCATTGGAATATACTCGCGGGAAGTAATGCAATCAAAAGTTGTGAATAGACGGTGGCAGCCTGGCGAGCGACTGCGCGATTTCTGACATGGATATTTTTGTTAGAAATTTATCTGATTCATTCAATTTGAAACGCAAGCAAGCGTACCCATTCTTTGCCGTACCGATTCCTCCTTTGATGGCATGAAACTCCAGAATTGTAGACCTAATTCCTCGAGCCGAGGCATTCTCATAGTTATATAGAAGACTCGCGAAGCGGTTAGACGATAGAATATGTTCTTCATCTCAAAGCACCTGATCATCGGTAGGTCGGGAAGATGTAGTTACCGCGGCGAGGAGCTACTGGAGATGCCGGAGCCCGAGGAGGCACTGGAAGTGCGTGTGGCTATTGGCGGGAGGTCGTTACAAACGTCAAGACGAAGACTGAATAATGGTTCGTTGTCGTATGGCATCTGCGTGAGGATGTTGAATAGCTGCGTGATCTCATTGTAGACACCTTCTAAGCCGAAGACGTGGGCGGCTTCCTTAGACACAAGCCCCCGTTCCTGAAACCGGATAAACACTTTCAGTCGTCGGAGGTATGGGAGTCGTGAAGAAGTAAGGATTTTGCGAGCCGAAGTAAGATAAAGAATAATACGCAGAGACTAGAGCATGTTCTTCATAGTATGTCGATATTCGCCGAAGGAAATTCTGTGACTAGAGTGGGAGTACCGATGGTTTGATACTCTTTGCAATGTTTCATTAAATTATTCAGGGACATTATAAATTCTAGTAAGTCCTTATCATTCGCGTAAAACACCAAGAGTCTATCGAAGCATTATCTACTACCTACGACAAATAGCTTGGCCACCTCGATAATCTGCGGGAAGAGATATCGATTACGACTGTTGTGCCGATGGAGGCCGAAGCAGAGTTCAGTTTATGAATCAAGCTGATGGTATTAACTTGATTCTATGCTATATCCCAAGTCAGCATGAATCTTTTCCCTTCTATCACAAGCTCCAATTGTTTGGAACGTCACTGAGGTTTGTGTGTCCTCAAAACCGTATGCTTATCCAACATCCGTGACTAACGAGCTGAAGGTCATGATTACCCACCCCCATTCTGATCAATAGCCACCAGCGGAGAGAGCACCTTATCTTCATGGTAATAAATCTTGCTTTCGTCCCGATTATATTCTTTCTATACTCGTAGACATCGAGCTGGGCGCTTGAAAAAGTTGACTATATCTTTGACCGGCGAGAACACTGCGCAGGCAGCTCTTGATAAGCAGAAAGAGCTTTCCCTCCATGGATGTATGTCAGACGATAGGTATGGTGTAAGGGCTACCAATAGGAATAGTGAATCCCATGAGAAAGGTTGCGAATTCGTGGAGCAAACTTAGTCAAGTCACCTGTATGTCGATGTTGAGCCCTATTCCAGACGCAACAAACGAGATCAGTCCACTTTTGAATTATTTATCATTCTTACGCGTAATTTGAGGCAAATTTTGAGCGATCATCATTCATGATGGTTTCTTCTGGCTTGACTGAGCTCGGGTTAAGATGTCCCGGCGTTCGTTCCGAAAAAATGATCTACTCTCCCATCTTCCCCGCAGCCCCTCTCGGATAAGACTCGAGTCGGAAAACAGTTATTCAACAAAATCCAAGTACTTTACACTCACCACAATTTTTAATTTCAGGCACAATAGACGTTCTTAATATTTTAGCCATGACAACTTATCAAATCCGGGACGTGGACAACCAGATACAGGGGCGTCTTGCCCTTGTAACAGGAGCCAGTGGAGGAATTGGCTCGGCTGTTGCTAGAGCTCTGGCAGCTGAAGGTTGCGATGTTGTACTTCACTGTAATTCTAGTCTGGTAAGTCATATATCCCAATTCACAATCTCCCACTCACGGAAAGCATGTAGAACAAGGTCGAAGCATTATCCAAAGAACTCACATCAGCCCACTCTGGTCAACTTTTCCCTTGCATCTCCGCCGATCTGAGCTCGCGCGACCAAACTCGCGCCCTTGTTGATAAGGTTTTTGAAGATTCAGCTATCTCAGCCAAGCACAAGACCATCTCGATTCTGGTCGCGAATGCCGGTCTGGGCAGACGTATCCGTGATGTGAAGGATATTGAAGAGAATGACTGGGATGATGTCATGGAAGTCAACTCCCGCAGCCAGTTTGTCGTTACAAAGGCTTGTCTGCCTGGAATGCGAGCACAGAACTGGGGTCGTGTTATTCTCGTTGGAAGTATCGCGAGTACAGGAGGTGGTATCAATGGCTGTCACTATGCAGCTACCAAGGGGGCATTAAGGTAGGAGCCTGGGCTGAAAATCGACGAGGAGATCTGGTTCTAACTTTTGCCAGTTCGATGGGTAAGAACTTGGCCACCATATTGGCTGGTGAAGGAGTGACTGTCAATACTGTGAGTTACAAGACAAAGGTGATTTGACCAAATACTGACGCAAAGTTTAGATCCTTCCTGCAATGATCGGATTCACGGATATGATTCCAACGCCAAAGTCGACGTAAGTGCCAGGATGAACATCAAGTTCACAACATGCTAATTAACCTCCAGAACCTGGACGAATAAGACAGATTTAGAAGAGTTGAAGACCACGGATCCGGGTCTCGCAATCGCCGCTAGTGTTCCCGTTCGTCGATTGGGACATCCGACTGAAGTTGCTAACATAGCAGTGATGTAAGTGATGCTCAAGTTATGTCGAGGTTGAAGAAACTAACAGTTTGCAGGATGGCCAAGACTGGATATCTAACAGGGCAAGACATTATTCTTTCGGGTGGGCTCAAGTAGATGCTGGACACTATAGGATACAGTAAGACCTTTGTTGCAAGGTTCCAGACTACAAACATAGAATAATGAATAAAGAATTGGTTACAGACAAGTTGTTTGTTTTACAATAATTCTATATGTTTTCATGGCTATAGATTGGTAGCGCGACCGTGTTCTGACCTGCTGGTGGTGGTGGTAGGCCCTGTCATTGGGGTAGCAGTCAAACCACGTTTGACAACCTTGTCGTCTCATATCTCGAGCATCACCGCCTATAAGTACTGGAATAAAAAAAGGCATATATCTCGCGGTACATGGAACAGCAAAAGATAAACATCTGAAGCGACGCAGGCCTGATTCGAACAGACGCCTCCGAGGAGAATAGATTTCTAGTCTATCGCATTAGACCACTCTGCCACTGCGCCTTGACGCTTCCTGATTGGATGATGAGGCGAGTCACAATCAGAGTCTATCCTCCGAACGATCAAACCAACAAACATTGCTTGTCTTGGATTGACGTCTCTGTCATCTGCTGGGTAGAAAAGGGGTATTGACCGAGATTGATCTCAATCCAGTTTCTTTTCGGGCGTTTTCGGGCGTTATGTTTTTCCTTGGGATGAACGTCTAAGCGTGTGTGTCCGAGTCGGGAATTTGAAAGTCCCGAGCTAGTTTTGTGTACTCGGTTGTTTGTATCTCCCGAGCTCATGGGGACCGGCCCCGACATCACGAAACGGAATCGAAAAAGGCTTTCAGAACCCGACGACGTGGTTCTCGATGATTATTTAAGTATCCAGCTTCGCCTCTCGATACCGCCCTCTTCAGCTTCTTAACATTCCAATTCGTTGACACGAAAGCCGATCCAAATTGTCAAAAGAAACCCTAAATTATCCATTCTTTATCTCCCCTGAACTCGAACATGACTTCTTCAGCTGTTGCACGGATTGCTATCGTTGGCGGTGGGCCATGTGGATTAACCTTAGCTCGCCTCTTCGAGACTGCAGGTATCAACTATGTTGTGTTCGAACGCAGCGACTCACCAAAATCAACTGCAAGAGGGCAGGGCGGTACTCTTGACATCCATACCAAGACAGGTCAGGAGGCCCTTCGCCGTGCAGGCATTTACGAGCAATTCAAGGCTTTTGCCCGATGTGACGCAACAATCATGACCTTGATGGATCCTCGTGGCGAGTTTCGGGCTTCATACGGGGACGAGAATTCCAATGACAGGCCAGAAATCGACCGTCAGCAGCTACAGCAAATACTTCTTGGCTCTCTACCTGTTTCCCGAATTCGATGGGGCAAGATAGTTGACTCTGTGGAAAAGGACGAGACCGAGAATCGAGGAGGTGCCTATGCCTGGAGGCTCAAGTTCCGTGATGGAACAACTGAAAGTGGCTTCCGACTGATTGTTGGGGCAGACGGTGCATGGAGTAAAATCCGTCCGCTTGTAAGTAGAGGAGCCATCTCGATTATCAACAGAATTATCAGCTAATCATTCTTAGATCACGGATGCAAAACCTATTTACTCTGGCAAAACGCTTCTGGAAGGCCGGATATCTCCAGGCAACCCACAATACATGTCAGCACAACAGATGGCAGGTAAAGGAATGGCCACGGTATTAAGCGCCAAGTCTACCCTCACAATTCAACAAATGTCCGATTCATCATACAGGGTTTACATGGGTATAGTTGCACCAGAGTCCTCGCTGCACCCTGGTGGTGATGTTGATCCAAACGACATGGACAAAGCACGAAAGACGATGATCGACGGGTTCTACGCGGGTTGGGCAGACGACTTTAAAGTCCTGATCGAGAACTCTGAGGGTCCTTGGCGCCCTTGGCCACTCTACCGTCTCGACCCAGAAATATTTTCTTCAGAAACAAGATCTGATGGTCATGAGAATGGGCATTCAAGCCAGCATCGTTGGAATCGCACTCCGGGTGTCACCCTTGTGGGTGATGCAGCACATGTTGCCACTCCCAACGGTGACGGCGTTAACATAGCGATGTATGATTCGCTGGTACTATTCGATCAAATTGTCTCCCAAGCTGGCGTAACTCAAGAAGGAACTTATGACTGGAAGGCTGATGCAACAGCCCTGGAGCGAGCCATTGCTGCATATGAGACAGAGATGCTGCCACGAGCCTGTGAACACATCAAGGACAGTATCAGCATGGAAGCAATGATGTATGCCGAAAACGGGGTCGAGCAGATGAAGCAGATGATGGAAGGTTTCTCAAGTGCCTAAGAAGAGGATTAAATAGATTAGATGGATTGAAATTTGGCTCGATCAGCACTAGATAGATAGATAGATAGATAGATAGATAGAAAGATTTGATTAAGGTAGTATTCTGAAATATAATATTAGTTTTTAATACACACCAATGAGAATATTGTAACTTGTAATGAGACGTATTAGAATTGTTTTGTATTTCTTAGCAGAGATTCAGATTAAATACGCTAGAGTATCAAGATACCGCCACTCTTTGTACTTCCGCAAAGCTCCCATTGGCCCCGAGTAAATAGTTAGCAACCCAGAAGTCAGGACTATAATGATATCAAACAAAAGCTGACATGCAATGGCAAAAAGATTGAATGCATATGGTGCAAAAGTAAAGATCTGATGAGACTGGGACTCGAACCCAGGAGGATTGCTCCACCAGGAAATTGGTGTTAAGGTTAACCTTAACCTGGCGCCATAACCAACTCGGCCATCTCACCGATTATTGGATGAAAGAGTCATGCAGTATCTCATAAGATGGAATGAGTAAATCAAAACGAGAAACATACTCTAAGCGCAAGGACTGTTATCAAAGTATCTGTGTAGATTTCAGCATACAAGAAGAATGTGAACTCAATCGGGCCGGATAAAAAGAGAAAAGCCACCAGCTCAAATCCCTCCCATAGTTCCAATCCTGGTGACTCAACGACGGGCCAATCACGGCTGAAAGTTTCATCTACACCAAGCCCAACTTTCACTCCCTAGGCAGACGACTTCTTTGGTCTCTCCGACAACAAGCATGAAACAGTCACATTGGGGGATAGTGCAAAAGCAATATCCAGTCACACATCTATCAAGCTTTGAAATGCAGGTGACTTCAAGACGAAGACTTTGAGAAATCACGCCACACTTCCAATATGTGGGAAAAGAAGAACATGATGCCCTTGGTCTTCATAACAATTTGGTTTTTCACCACAAGCTTTTCCTGGCAGATGAAAAATTCCATATGGCTCGGCGCCATTATTCCTTCTTATTCTTTTGAGGGAAAATTGAGAAAAAAAAGTCAAATCCTCAGTCTATATAATGTCCGTCTTCTACGTAATCGTTTGCATTTCATCCATTCTCTTTCAAACCATCAGAATACTCATTCTACTTACTTACACACAAAATCACTTCTACCATTGGCTTGAGTCTTTGGTTTATGCTCCTAGTCTATCTTGCTATCACTCACTCTACTCTACTCTACTCTATACTCTTTACCCTCTTACACTTATTCACTCTTCTACCATCTCTCTACCTATTGACATACTCTACCAAAATGTCGCACGATTCCGGGTACTGCTCTGATCCATCTTGGCTAAGTGTCTCCGAACCCCAGTCAGAGCCTGACTACGAACAATCTGCTTGGAAGGAGTTCTCAGGGGTACACCGTCAGGACTCGGAGATCGAAGACAGTATCGCCTCTGCTAGTCGGGGGCTTAGTGTTTCAACTCGCGGACGGGTCAGTTATCTTTGGCCTGCGGGTGTTTTCGACAATTTAGAACAGGAGATCATGGAGTACTTCCCCTTTACCGATGGTCAACCTGTGCCTGTTGCTCTGTCTACGCCTTCCAACTCTATCGACTTGAACAAGCCGTTACCTCCTATACCATCTACATCTTCCGACCCTGTCAATCTAAACAAGCCTTTGCCTCCTCTTCCGTCAGAGGCTTTTGTCACCACCAACGAGCCTGTGTGGACTGGAGAATACTCGGAGGATCCAGCTGAGTCTCAGAACTACCCACCGGAGTCCTTTAGTCAGCCCAAATGGACCAGGGAATATTCAGGTTCTGGATATGTACCCAAATTCAGCCTAGACTCCGCTGGCCAACCTGAGCGGACAAATAACTACTCCGATCCTGGAAGTGTGCCTTCAGGTGGAGTTTACACGGGTACCGATTTCACAACAAAGGGAAAATCTGTTCCAACCTTTCCTTTTTTTGACGATGAGTATGAGGAGGAGCATAAAGAGGAAGAAGACCTCGATACTTTTGGGGCTTCTTTACTCTTCACAAAAACTCGACTGGTTGACGAATCGGAAATACCTGATGGAGAAACATTCTCTCCCGACAGTCTCAGTATTTACAGCCCCAATCACTTTCGTCACCACAGATGCGATCCTGAAAGGGTGTCTCGGCCTACATACAAGACCGACCTCATTCCAGTCAAGTCTGTGGTCTCGGGTAGAGTCTCTAACACCAGACAAGCCCCAAAGATTGGCCAAGTTGCTCAGATCAGTCTTCCCGATGTCGGTGCCCGTCTTGATGGACTCAGCAGTGGGAGAAAGTGTTTTAAGATTGGGAAGATGCTTGAAAGGGTTCGAGGAAATGGATTTCTCCGTTCAAAGCAAGGCTGAATTGGGCTATCACTTGAGGGAATGGCGAAGATCTCATTTTTCTTTCTTTCTTTTTTCGATTAGGTACATAGCTACAAATGATATATCCTGCACTTCGCTGCTGCAGACATGGCCGAGTGTTAAGGCATCTAATGAAGAGTCTCGCGTCTCTTGAATTCAGTGAAACGGGACATCTCGTGCTTAGTATTTCTTCCCACACAACTAACAAAGTCCGTCTGACTAACTCATACAAACCAGATTTTCAAGTAAGTGAGGCAATTCTGCTCCCTACTCTTGAAAATGGCGTTGTATGTAGGCTAGCCACAAAGTGCCAGCCCCCTTTCCCTGACTCCAGGCACGAATGAGTTGTCTACCGGTCCTCAGCTAAAATTTAGATGAATCTTATAGGAGCGTTAGAATAGGTCTTTATATCATCCATTTCCTAGCCAAGTATTCTGTTTGTGCGTTGGCTTGAGATACCATGGGAGCAGAAAGAGAACAAGAAACGAAGGCTTGGCGTAAGGCATCCCTCTTCAGTGAAAAGATTACCATCTTGAATCAAAATGAGACAAATAACAGAGGTACTACAGCAGTTCTCTCTAGAGATGGACCAGATGGGAGGTGTCCCTGTCCAATCGATCACACACACCACGTGTTCATCGGCTGCTACGAATGTTATCAGCCAGACCCAGCAGTATTTTGAGAAACAATCCGCCATAAACAAGAGGCAACGGTTTCCTCTTGTCAAGGTGGGAAAGGGTCCAACGTTATCAAGTCCAACGACCTGATAAGTTTCCAGAATAGTCTTCGTTTGGTCAACGGCGTCTCTTCCAATCTGCGGGTACCTTCATGATGCCTTGACATTTGCCCAGTGCTAAGTGATGAGTTCTCCATCTCTTTTGTTGAGAACCTTATTACTTTAGCTATGACACATATTTAGTCCTCCCATATCCATAGGTTGCTGGGGGTTCTGCGTTTGGCAGTCAAAGTTTGAGATTCCACCTTGCGATAATCTTATTATACGCCTTGAAATATTCCATACCTCCACCCTAAAGAATCCCACTGGTCCTATCTATCTTCTACCTCATCTAGTTCTCAGACTCCTCAAATATCACACAAACCTAATCCCAGCCATGAGGTAATCCCCATGTTCCATAAAAAGCTCTGTCCAGTTCATTCCACTCCTGCAGTAGCAAATGCCGTTTTCATCTGATACTGCTACCAAACGATCAACTAAACGACTCACAAAATGACATCTCAAACGTCTACATCGACCACCATTGCCATCCGAGGGACTGAAATGAATGGCGATATGGTTTACAGAGTGCCAAAGCATGAGCCCAAGCACTCATCGATGCAGCCCAAGAAGTCTTGCCTCAAACCATTGAGAAGTAACTTGATCGAGAATACGGAAGTTATGGCTACGATCGAAGAGCCCCCCAAAGCCACCAAATCCGTCTGCATTTTTGGCTTTGCCTTCATAATAGAAAGCGATGCATTGGAGCGGTATCAAGACCATGTAGAACCACGCAACCTCGGTCCCAAGCCGCGCAAAAGTCATGGCCTCCGTCGCAGAGAACCCTTCAACGATACTTATTCCATGTCGCCTGAACGTGGTACAAAGTCTCTATTTCTGTTGGAGGACTCACTAGTGAAAGGCCGCCTCAGACAGGCCCAAAACTACTGCAATGCCAACGAAATAGCCTCAATTATCCGTGGCTCCCTAGATTTCCTCATGGCTGTTTACGATAGTACTAATCGACGCTCTGAAAGAATCACCAACAAAGTGCAGAATCTTGGACTTCGAGTCATTGGAAGCTACGTTGGTGAAGAGAAGGAATTCGTCAACCGGGAGGTGTGTACATTCAAGGTTTCAGAAGTCCTGTACCGCTCTAAAGAAACGGCCATGTCTTGGAAGAGGAGACAGCAAGGGAACGACGCCATCTCGAAAGAGGAGATAATACGCACCCGAAGCTTAATCTTTGGGGGTGAACAGACTTTATTGACGGATGGGCTTACCTGCAATGAAGAGTGGCAAGCAGAATAGAAGGGAGCAGCGCAGATACCATCAAAGATTGTATTTCGGACCATATTGGCCTGTTCTTGATACCTACACCTACATTGGCAAATATCTAACTTGTCTGCCTCCTCTTGACCATGATTTGAACACCACTTGGCGGATTAATCGTCTCAGCAATCCACGTATTCGGCGGCCTCTTGCCCTCGTACTCGTCTGGAAACTTGATATCGTATTTCCTCACCACGTACCCTAAAATCATTTTCATCTCAAAGTCGACAAGGAAACGACCTGGGCACGCATGTTTGCCGTGCCCAAACGGCATGAATTCGGGCGAAGTGGTGACAAATGTGACAAGAGGCGCCTTCTCATCGCGACTCGCAGCTAATTCTCGCATACGGGAAAAACGGAAGGGATCGTACTTGGAGCTATCCTCGTAGGTATCATCGTCGGCCGCTGCAGGCTGCCCAAGGAACGAAATGACGGTGCCTTTGGGGATGTGACAGCCATCCTCAGTCTTGAAGTTGTCAGTCATGACTTTCCGGAAAACAGCACGTCCGCCAAAAGAGCACAGGCGGATTGATTCCCGTGCGACACTATCAGCGCGAGTCATCGATTGAATGGCGCTTTTAGTCCAGTTGATAGAGTCGTCGGAGCCAAGAATACGATCCATCTCGTCGCGCAGAACAGCGATGGTGTTGAACTCGGGATCGGAGCCCAAGACATTGAGGAGCAGATTGATCACTTGAAGCTGTGTGTTGTGGATTGAGCCAAAATTCTGGGCGATGACCCGGCGGGCCAGAGTTTCGTAGTCGCCGACCTCATCTTGACGTTCGCGAAGGGCGTAGCGGACTATCATCTGGACATGATCTTGTGGCTCGGGTTGCTCTAGGTGGTTCTCGAGGTTCTCAAAACGCTGTTTCAAAAGAGGAATGAGGTACTTGTTGGTCGTGTTGACTTTGCTACCCAACAAGTATCCGAAGATGGTGCCTGTGATGGGTTGCAGAATACGTGGCATGCCACTAGTGAGGCCAGCGTTCATGATGAAGAGCTCGTTAGTATCGAGGGCACTTTGAAGGTACTCTTTGTTCCGGCCTTTACTGTCAGCGCCGTGCTTTTACAATTGACAAAGAACACTTACAAAGCGGTAGACCGACTGTGAAACGGCCGGCAGCCTGGGCAACTATCATCTTGATCGTCTTTGCCAGATCAACTCTCTTCCAGTTCTCCGTATCAGTTCCAAACTGCTCGTCGAAAACCTCATGAAGCTCATCCTTCATGCTGTTCGCAAGAATTTCCAGAACACGGCCCATTTCGTTCTTGACAAGGTGGCCCTGCCAAGCATCGACGACATACTTGTCGTGACCGAGCGCCCATTTGACCTGATCCAGATCTGCAAAAGCCTCTGATATGTTGAGTACGTCTTCGGGCTGATTGAGTATCCATTTCATCTGGCTCTGCGGCAGCATCACCTCTATCCTGATACCGAAGCCAGGAATTACAACAGGTTTACCCTTCTTGAGGTACTGCGGTGATGTCAGCGGTGTTAGTAGGGTCACGGCAGGGACGGAGAACGAACTTCATGGTAGGCTTCGTGGAAGAGGGCATGGCAATCGGTGAGGTACGCCCATCGTGTACGAAGACTGAAGCGGCGAGCACCTTTAGGTTCTCTTATGAGGGGGATCTCTGGGGGGTATGGGACGCTGATCAGGCTCTCGGTTATAATGAGACCTATGAGCAGGACAATAACGACCAAGGCGATGCCCAGAGGGCTCGTGGGCTTGGGCAGACGAGCGAGCAACAAAGGCCCCAACTCATCACTAGAAGAAGCCATTTTGGAGTCAACTAAGAGCACATGAAGCAGGTCACAAAGAAAGAGGGGACAGGCTCTATTTAATCAATGATATGGTCGCCCAAGCGCCACTTAAACACCAAGTTCAGCGGCAATTTTCCACAAAACTACGGATGAGGATCCTTGCAGCTTCGCCAGATAGTGCTTGTTAGTGCTGACAGCTCTGACGTCGCTGCTGACAGGCACTTGCTGACATCTAACGGTTTCCAGATCTCTTTTCGACTAAACAAGAAACGATGTCCATCATATGTCAAAGGGTGTTCCATGAACATTGCTGCAATTCAAAACACTAATAGCAATGGACGCTGGTGAGTCAAGATGGATCCCTTTTTGCAAGCCAAACAAGTATGCAGCAACTTCGTTCAATCTCGATCGAAAAAGTGTTTGAGAACTGCTCTCCAAATTGTCTGATATGTTTGAACCCTTCGAGAAATAAAGAATTCATTTCCTCGAGGCTGCTGCATCCAAAACCTCAATCACTGGGTTTCTTCCTGTAGGGTACCCATCTCCACCTCCACAGAGGCCAGGGTGTCACTGACAATCCACACGATTTAAATCTCCGCCTGTCCCCATCGACCCTCATTCCATGCAAAAATTTCGCACTCCAAGCCCACTCAAACCTTGCGCTCGAACATGATTCGCAATACGAGCGCCCTCTTTCAATAATCACAGATTGAGCCCGGTTAGCTCAATCGGTAGAGCGTGAGACTCTTACGAGTACGCGATCTCAAGGTTGCGGGTTCGACCCCCGCATCGGGCTATTCCTATATAAATTCGATTGCGAGCGTTTGCGAGGCTTTCTTTTTAGCTCTTGCAAGAGCTGCATTGACCAGCTGTTTCATTGTTTCACCACAAGCACATCAAGACTACAGGTCTTCATAAGCCTCAAACTTGATTGCTAATTTATCGTTCACTTGAAAGTGACCTTGCATGGAG